>PVIJ01017981.1:0-27714 GCA_004024925.1 Scalopus aquaticus | reverse complement strand
TTCTGTGACAATGTTATTTTAGTCAAAATTTTGCAAAGTGATCATGTGTAGAATGCTGCTTAAATCTTATCTTTTAAGAATAAATTAGGGAGTCTGAGAAATTCACTTAATTTGGTCAGTTTTAAAATATACATTATTTTTGCATTTGTTTATATTTACCTTAATATGAGAATGAGAATATTTCAACTTTTTTTTTTTTAAAGATTTATTTTTTATTTATACATACAAGCTGGGGTACAGGCCAGAGGTGTGGGGCGGCGAGAGGGTTCACCAGAGACAGAGTGGGGAGCAGAGAACAGGCAGATCAGAAATACACTGCTGAGGGGAGCAGCGGGCGAGGCAGGAGAGGTCTGCCACGCCATGTGGGATTCTCCCTGGCCGGGCGTCGCCGCTGCCGACAGCTCCACAGCACAGCGCTTAACCGCTGCGCCACCGGGGAGGCCCCAGAATA
The DNA here is from genome assembly GCA_004024925.1 of Scalopus aquaticus. Taxonomy (NCBI): domain Eukaryota; kingdom Metazoa; phylum Chordata; class Mammalia; order Eulipotyphla; family Talpidae; genus Scalopus; species Scalopus aquaticus. The sequence continues at coordinate 27,263 of PVIJ01017981.1, read as the reverse complement.
TTTCAACTTTTAACAGGTAATGATGGTATCACCTCCAAACATTGTAGCCTACTTTAGGACAGAACCCTTTCTTAGCATGGGAAATGCCTCTTTCCCTTTGATGTATTTTTCTTTTAATGAGAATTTTCATGGTTTATTTCATTTTAGGGTGATTGTTTCTGCTTCCCTTTAGGCTCCTTAGAACTCTTATGCAGTTAGATCCCTGGAGAGCCTGGTCCAGAGAAGATTCACTGGCACATTAGCATCCTGCTGTGACTATAACCTGGGCAGAACCACCAATCCCAGGTGCTTGAGAGGAGTGGCATAGCAACACATGAATTATGTAGCACTGCCATCAAAATGACAAATGTGTGGGTCATCTGAATTAATGGAAAATAGATATAAAAGATGTTAAGCATGAAAAATAAAGCTTACTTTAGGTTCTACATGCTAACAATTATGAAATCTTTGTATGTATAACTATAAATATCAGAAGAGGTACTTCACTGAACACATATATTTTTTTTAAGGTAACATTGGTTTGCAACACTGATTCAGAGGTATAGGATCACAGCTCTTCAGATGTATGCTACCTACCACATCCACCATCAAGGCACCTGTAGTCTTCCACCATAGTCTATTGCACTGCCTCCTCCCTTTCCCCTCTACCCTTCACCTCCTTTTTGATAGCCTCAATTCCCCTCCCCCCTACTTTATTTATTGTTTATTTATCAAGAGAAACTATTCCTTGTCCCAAATATTAATATTTCATAGTCCAGGAACACAAGTCAATGACAAACTTCCATGGAAGTCAAGCCAAAGAAATTCTTTATGTTCCAAGGATTTGCACTCTGAAATTTCAGATACCAGCCTTCTTCCTATCCTCAGAATCTTTCATGAAATCATATTTTCTGTAAAAATCTGCATATTCTCTCTTTCTTGGTTCAACCACAGCAAGTTGTAGAAAGCTGCAACCCCCGGAGATACAATGACTGCTCCAGCAATATGAAATTAAGACTGCTTGGCTAAAAGACCTCCTATCTGGGGTTTTGACAAAGCACTGGAACTCATGGTAGTTACTCTCCCCAACATGGCCATCCTTCCACTCCAAAGGAGAAATGAAGAGTGCTTGAACTGTGTCCTGGCAACCTCAATGTTACAGTCAGATTTCTGAGGTTTGGTTTTGGTTCAATTTTGTTTGACCCTTGTTTTATTTCTCTATATTCCACATATAAGTGAAACCATCCAGTATGTGTCTTTCTGACTTATTTCAATTAGCATAATCCCCTCCATTTCCATTCATGTTGCTGACAAGAGTTCATCTTTTTTAAAATAGCTAAATAGTATTCCATTGTGTATGTATATGTACTACATCTTAATCCTTTCATATGTGGTTGGGCACTTAGGTTGTTTCCATACTGGCCGTTATTAATAGTGCTGTGAACATAGGACTGTACATATCCTTTCAGTTAGGTCTTAGACCAGACTACATTACCACCAAAAGTGTATGAGTGTTCCTTTTTCTCTACATCCTTGCCTACACTTATTTTTTCTGGTATTTTCAGCATGGGCCAATCTCACAGGTGTGAGATGGTTAACTCATTGTGGTTTTGACTTGCTTTCCCTGGTGGTAAGTAATGAGTATTTCTCTTGTGCCTATTGGCCATCTATAGGTAGTTGATGGACAAGTGACTTTCATTCTGCTTTTTTTTTTTTTTGGTTGTTATTATTGAATTGTATGAGTTCTTTGTAGATTTTGCATAGTAACTCCTTGTCAGATGTATGATATGCAAATATTTTCTCCCATTCCATGGCTAGCTTTTTGTTTTATGCTTTCTTTTGCTGTGCAGAAGCTTTTCAGTTTGATGTACTGCCATTTGTTTATTTTTGCTTTTGTTCCCTTCCCATTGGAATGGACATTCCTGAAGCCAGTGTCATGGAGTGTTTTGTCTATGTTTTTTTCCTAATTATTTTATGATTTTAGGTTCTACACCCAAGTTTTTAATCTATCTTAAGTTTTTTTTAATATAATGTGAGAAAGAAGTACAGTTTCATTCTTTCGCATGTAGCTGTCCAGTTTTATGATACCATATGATATGAGATCTTCCTTTCTCTAAAATATACTCTTGGTCCTTTGGCATAGATTAACTGTCCCATGCAAGTGTGGGTTAATTCAGGGCTCTCAATTTTATTCTATTGGTCTGTGTGTCTATTTTTATTTCAATATCATATTCCTTTGATTGTTGTAACTTTGTAGTATAGTTTGAAGTCTGGGGGGTATGATACTTTTTTTTTTTTTTTGGGTTAGGATTTCTTTTGCTATTGAGATCTTTTGTGGTCCCATATACATTTCAGTTATGTTTGTTACATTTCTTTGAATAATGCCATTGAAACTTTGATAGGGATTGCACTGAATATGTGTATTGCTTTGGGTAAGATGGACATTTTAACAATATTAATTCTTCTGATCCATGAGCAGGGAATATCTTTCCTTTTTTGTGTCTTTTTCTATTTCTGTTAACAATGTCAGATAGTTTTCATTGTACATGTTCTTCAATTCCTTTGTTAAGTTTATTCCTAGGTATTTGATTCTTTTTGAAGTAATAGTAAATGTGATTGTTTTCTTGACTTTTTTCTCTTCTACTTTGTTGTTTGCATATGATATGCAACTAATTTTTGTAGATTGCTTGTACTGTAGTAGTTTATTGCTTCTAATAGCTTTTTAGTGGAGACCTTAGGGTTTTTCATATATATATATATATATATATATATATATATATATATATATATATATATATATATATATGTATATATATATACATATGTAAAATATCATATGCAAATAGTGAGTTTTACTTCTTTCCCAATTTGGATTCATTTTTATCTTCCTCTTGCCTAATTGCTTTAATGACAATTTCTAATACTCTGTTGAATGGTAAAAATTGGTGAAATTGGATTGATTTTAGAGGAAAAACTTAGTTTTTCATCATTGAGTATGCTAATCGTGGATTTGTCACACATGATCTTTATTATGTTGACGTATGTTTCGTCTATTTCCATTTTTCTAAAAAGATTTATTTATTTATGCATGTAAGAACTGAGTTGTAGGCCAGAGGTGTGGGGTGGTGAGAGGATTCACCAGAGACAGAATGGGAAGCAGAACAGGCAGATCTACTGAAGTACGCTATTGAGGGAAGCAGTGGGCCAGGTCATGTGGGGAGCTCCCTGGCTGGGGATCGAACTTGTGCTGCAGTGGCTGCAGATAGCTTCATAGTGCTGAGACTTAAGACTTAACCCATGGTGCCACCAGGGAGACCCCTTCTATTTCTGTTTTTGATGGTTTTTATCATAAATGGGTATTGAATCTTATAAAATGGTTTTGCTGCACTTACTGAAATGCTCATAGGATTTTTAGCTTTTGTTGCTAGATGATTGCATTGATTGATTTTCAGATGTTGTTCTAGTCGTGCTTCTCTGGAATAAATCCAACTTGATTATGATATGCAATCCTTTTAAAGATCATTGAACTCCATGTGCTAATATTTTGCTGAGGGTTTTTGCATCTATGTTCATCAGGGATATCAGTTTGTAATTTTGCTTTTTTGTGATGTCCTTGTCCACTTTTGGTATCAGACTAGTGTTGGCCTTACAAAATGTGTTTGAAAGATTCCCTTTTCCTAATTATTTTTTTTTTGGTAAGAGTTTGAGAAGGGTAAGTTTTAATTTGTCTTCAAAGGTTTGATAGAATTTACTAGTGAAATGATCAGTTACTGCTTTTTGGGAGACTTTTGATTACTGTTTCAGTTTCCTTACTTCTAGTTGATCTGTTCGGGTTTTCTCTTTTTTCTATCTTTTTTTTTTTTAAGATTTATTTATTTATGCATACAAGCTGGGGTGGGGTGGTGAGAGGATTCACCAGAAACAGAGTGGGGAGCAGAAGAGGCAGATTGACTGAAGTACACTACTGAGGGGAGCTGTGGGAGGGGCAGGAGAGGTCTGCTGCACCATGTGGGGATCTCCCCGGGGTATGGAACTCATGCTGCAGTGGCTCCAGATAGCTTCGCAGTGCTGTGCTTAACCCCTTGTGGCACCAGGGAGGCCCCCATTCGGGTTTTCTATTTCCTTCTCTTTCCGTCTCAGAAGGTTGTATGCCTTTTAGACTAAAATCTGCTTATTTTTTCTAGGTTATTCAATTTATTGGCATATAGATGTTCATAGTTGACTCTAATGATCTGTATTTCTGAAGTGTCGTAATTTTTCCTCTTCTATTTCTGATTTTATTTATTAGAATTTTTTTCCTTTTTAAAAATTTGTGAGCCTACGTAGAAGCTTGTTTATTTATTCATTTTCCAAAATCTAGCTTTTGGTTATTATCTATTTGAACCCTTTCTCATTTCTTGATGTGGACCTGTTTTGCTGTATGCTTTACTCTAAGTATTGATTTTGCTGCCTCACATCAGTTCTGGTGGCTTATGTCTTCATTTTCATTTCTCTCCAGGTATTTTAAAATTTCTTCCTAATTTTTTTTCATTAACCAAATAATTATTTGGTAGTATGTTGCTGAGTCTCCACATATTAGAGCTGTTTCCTGCTTTCTTTTTGTGATTGCTTTCTAGTTTAATACCACTGTGATCAGAGAAGATACTTGATATGATTTCAGTCTTTGCAAATTTATTGGTAGTTTTGTGATCAAACTTGTGGTCTATTCTAGAATATGTTCCATGTGCATGTGAAAAGAATGTGTACTCAGCTTTTTTAGTGTGCAGTTCCCTATAAATCTATTAATTCCATGTGGTTTAATTCTTTTTTTTTTAAAAGATTTATTTTATTTATACATACAAGCTGGGGTACAGGCCAGAGGTGTGGGGCGGCGAGAGGGTTCACCAGAGACAGAGCGGGTAGCAGAACAGGCAGATCAGAACTACACTGCTGAGGGGAGCAGCAGGTGAGGCAGGAGAGGTCTGCGGCGCCATGTGGGATTCTCCCTGGCCGGGCGTCGAACTCGCGTCACCGCTGCCGACAGCTCCACAGCGCAGCGCTTAACCGCTGCGCCACCGGGGAGGCCCTGTGGTTTAATTCCTTTTTAAGGCTATTGGCTCCTTGCTGATTTTCTGTTTTTCTGTACATTTATGAGAATGGGGGGGTTGAAGTCTTCTGCTATTATATTTTACTAGCTTTTTAAAAAAAGATTTATTTATTTATGCATACAAGCTGGGGTACAGGCCAGAGGTGTGGGGCGGTGAGAGGGTTCACCATAGACAGAGTGGGGAGCAGAACAGGCAGATTGACGGAAATACACTGCTGAGGGGAGCAGCGGGGAGACAGGAGATGTCTGCTGCGCCATGTGGGAATCTCCCCGGCCAGGCATCAAACTCGAGCTGTGCTGCAGCTTCCCACAGCTCCACAGCTCCACGGCGCTGCACCTAACCCATTGTGCCACCAGGGAGGCCCTTCAGATTTTTTAATAGTTGCTTTATATATTTAGTATATATATTGATGAGTGATATGTATTCTTGATGTACTGATCGTTTAATCATTATATAATTTCCACTTCTGTCTCTTACTACCTTTTTAGCTGGAAATCTATTTTATCTGATATAAGTATTGCTGTCCCTGTCCCTTTTGGGGGTCCCATTTGTTTCTAGGATTGTTTTCCTGCCATTTACTTTGAGCCTGTGTTTATTTTTGGAGCTCAGATAGGTTTCCTGGAGACAGCATAAAGTTAGGTTTTGTTTGCCTGATCCAACTAGCCAGTCTCTGCCTTTTTGATTGCTAAGCTCAGTCTATTTACATTTAAGGTGGTGATTATTGATATATGAGGATTTGCCATCCCCATTTGTCTCTTTTCCAGGTTATTTTCTTGTTCAATTTCTTGTGGACTTTTTTCTTTTTGGTTTAGATAGGAGAGCTCCATTCAACATTTTTCATAAGGGTAGTTTCATATTTGCAAAATCCTTCAGCTTTTGTATTTCTATAAAGGCTCATTATTTCTCCTTCATACCTGAAGGAGAGACTTGCTGTATATTGTATTCTTTCCTGGTATTCATTCTCTCCTAACTTGTAGGGTTTCCTCAGAGAAGTCAGATGTAAGCCTGATGGCAGTATCTATATAGGTTGTCTGCATTTTTCCTCTAGTCACTGTCTGTATTCTCTCTTTGTCTTGAAAACTATGTAGTTTCATGACATGAACACACATATTATAAATACTAACAGAGCTACTGCAGGAAATAGATGGTGAGTAAGATACTGTCCTTTGTCTTAAGTTCCTTGTTAGAGGAACTTATATTTTCTAGGGCAATAAATCTTAAATAGTTTGTGTTTTTCCAAAGGGGCACTTAAAAATGACAGCAAAAGTCTTGCTTATTTTTATTTTTTTAAAGATTTATTTATTTATGCATACAAGGTGGGGTGCAGGCCAGAGGTGTGGGATGGTGAGAGGATTCACCCAAGACAGAGTGGGGAGCAGAACAGGCAGATGTATTGAAATACACTGCTGAGGGGAGCAGCGGGCAAGACAGGAGAGGTCTGCCAGGCCACGTGATAAGCTCCCTGATGGGGATCAAGCTGGTGCTTCAGTGGCTGCGGATAGCTTCTCAATGTTGTAGCTTAACCAGTTGCACCACCAGGAATGCCCCCCCCCCCATCTTTAAGTCTAAAGATGGGTAAGTGTAAAATAAAAATTACAACACAAAGAAAATATGAAACTGTAGGACATAGCAGTAGAATTTTTAAGTATGCTTTAGAATATTATTAATATATGATATATGTTTATTTCAGATTGACCTTGTGAATGGGGTGGATATATGTCACTCAAAATAATTGTGCTTGTGGATCAAATTACAGCAATTTCTCCTAAGGATACACTTTGGACAACAGAATTATATTATTCAGCATGGATTATTTTGTATAGTGCAAGTATTTAAAGTCTGTTTGCTTACATAATAGTCAGGAAGGAAAAAAGAAACGCCCCTGACTGAGAGTTCACATTTGTTTGCTTTGCAATTAGGTAGAATTCTTTGAACTTATTTCCCTCTAGTAGAGTTACCATTATAAAACGTTTAGACTTTCTCTAAAACCCAGTGTAGTAGTAGATCAAAAGAGAGGAAGAAAGAAGTTCAACTAATACCTGTTCCTTTCTTTTACTAAATTTAAGACTCTACATTTAATGTTTCAACTCTTACTTTAATCTCCCCATGTTTTCTAATAATGTGATATTTGACTGTAATTGGTCTGCCAAATTCCAATATAATCTTCTATATTCTCCATAGAATTGATTGAATTAATATTTTAAATTTTTTTTTTAAAGATTTATTTTTTATTTATACATACAAGCTGGGGTACAGGTCAGAGGCATGTGGCGGCGAGAGGGTTCACTAGAGACGGAGCGGGGAGCAGAACAGGCAGATCAGAAATACACTGCTGAGGGGAGCAGCGGGCGAGGCAGGAGAGGTCTGCCGCACCATGTGGGATTCTCCCCGGCCGGGCGTTGAACTCGCGTCGCCGCTGCCGACAGCTCCACAGCGCAGCGCCTAACCGCTGCGCCACCGGGGAGGCCCAATATTTTAAATTTTTATTGTGAAATGCATTTTTTCATACCAGTGGTTTTCAACTCAGGGCAGTTTTGCCCCACAGGGCATCTAGCAAATATTTTTAATTGTCACACTAGTTCTGGCATATGGTAGGTAGGTAGAGGCCAGGATCCTAGTAAACATCCCACCTTGCAAAGGACAATCCCTTGCCTCCACCGAGAATTACTGGCCCACATTGGCAATAGTGCTGAGATTGAATCTTTATAGAAATAATGTTAATGAATTTCCTTTCTAGTAACATGGATAATGTGTTATTTTGGGTCCCATTAGATGTTGCTGCAATTTGGAATATAAAAGTTATAAAGGGAATTTGGAAAAAAATCTATGCAAGGTATGAACAGCAGAAAATAATAAAGAAACCAGGGCCTCCCTGGTGGTGGCGCAATGAATTAAACGCATTACTATGAAGCTATCCAGAGCCACTGCAGCAGGAGTTTGATACCTGGCCAGGGAGATTCCCACGTGGTGCAGCAGACCTCTCCTGCCCCTGCTCCCCTCAGCAGTGTACTTCGGTCCATCTGCCTATTCTGCCCCCGACTGTCTCTGGTGAATCCTCTCACCACCCCAACACCTCTGGTTTGCACCTCAGCTTGTATGGATAAATAAATAAATCTTAAAAAAAAAAAAAGAAAAAAGAAACCAGAAGTAGAGTCAAGAAAATAATTTAAAAAATATATTGGGAAGGAGACTTTTCATAAAACTGGTGTTACTATTTTTAAGTGATGTAACCTAAATATGTGCATTTCTTATAATGTTTTGGAACTCTTGTGGGTCTCAGAAAATAGATCCTTGGATTTTAAGATGAAGTCAATATCAGAATAATATCAGAATAATAAGTTATTTTTGGGTGCTACAATATTGTAAGTCTTTGAAAATAAATCATTAATTGTAGCTTTTTTTTGTTTTCTGAAACAATTGTACATAAAATGGAAAGAAAGGTATTTTGAATATTATATTCGCTAGTAATAGGGATAAGAGACATAGTTTTAGCAGCGTAGTTTGAAACTAGCTGTGTTACCTTATATAGTCACTGAATCTGTTTTAAAATGAGTACCCTCTAAATATCTGCTTACGCACTTGTGGTTCTTTTCTTTGAGGCATTTCCTTTTCTCTGTGATGGTTACTTCTGAGTTATGATAAAATTTTTTAGGTTAATTGCAATATGATTCAGCTTTTTTTTTTTAAGATTTTATTTATTTATGCATACTAGCTGGGGTACAGTCCAGAGGCGTGGGGCGGCGAGACGGTTCACCAGAGACAGAGTGGGGAGCAGAACAGGCAGATCCATGGAAATACACTGCTGAGGGAAGCAGCGGGTGAGACAGGAGAGGTCTGCCGCGCCATGTGGGAATCTCCCTGGCGGGGCGTCGAATTCGTGTTGCCGCTGCCAGCAGCTCCACAGGGCAGCTCTTAACCTCTGCGCCCCCAGGGAGGCCCTGATTCAGCTTCTAATGTAACAGTAATGTCTTTATTTATTAAGTTGTATCCTTACTTGTAAGTTTATTTAAAAGTATCTTAGTTTGAGATAATTATAGAGTGACAGGAAGCTGCAAATAAATGTACAGGATGATTTACTTTTTATCACACAGAGCTGCTAATCTGTTAGTCACTGAGAACATTTTATTTCTGCCACCGCTTTTAGAGTGACTGCCCTAGAAGGTGAACAAATTGCTGTGATCCAGAATGAAATTATGAAGAGATTTATTCTTAATAACTTTTAAGGAATTTGACAATTTTTTAGGAATTTGGATAAATTTATGGTCATTGAAAGATTTACTATGGGTGAGGAAATAGTCCTGTACTTAGTTATTTTGGGATAAAGGTATTTCTACTCAGGAATCTGAAATTTGCATCTGTTAAGACCATGGGTTTCCTTTCACCTAGTTCCCAATTGAAAACTCTAAATGTCTGAGTAATATTTTATCATAGTGTTCATAAACATGTCTTGGATAAGCCCAAAGTTGCTTTAGTTAGTACTAGAGTTCATTTCTGATCTTTTATGTAATGACTTGAAGTCACATTTAGACAATATAATAAACAGTATTTTAAAGATGTAAGGGGATTGCTGGTAAAGAGTTTGAAAACTGTTACTATGACATAAATTGAATATGATACAATTTATGTTTTCATGTTTATATTGCATTTTTTAAAATCCCAACAATACAAGTGTGTAGACTTTTTTATACAATGTTATCTTGGGAAAAGTTAATTGTAAATACTTCATCTTAGTCTAAATTTGAAAATTTGAGGGACCTTGGGCAATTGGTGAGTGAATCAACATGTGATGGAATCCAAAGGAGGAAATAGATAATTGGTACTTTAAATAGTTTATGCTTTTAATAATAAAAAAAAACTTTCCCCCATTTTATTTAATAAAGGGATTACAAAATGTACACTCATTATAAAAAGTTCAAGCAATGCAAACATATAGGAAATAAAAACAATTTAGTCTTGCAGGAAATAAAAGGTCCAAGACCTTAGCTCTTTATTCTTTGACTCTATTTCATTGTGGTAACTACTTTAAACAAGTTTGATACATTTACTTATGATATTTTTATGTTTACTTATGGTACATTTTATAGTCTCACAAATATGATATATATTTGTAATATTTCATTAATTCTTTAATACAGAGTTGTATAAAGTAGAAAATATCTTCCTTTACTTCCTATGGGTAACTACTGAAGAAATAATTTTTATTATAAAAATTTTTAAACATAGCTAAGAGTAGAGAGAACAGTTATGAACTGTATACCCATTACTCAGTTTTAGTATAATTTCATATATGTCTCTACCCACAAACACACTCTGGATTATTTTAATGTAAATCTTAGATATCTATCATTTTGTTTTGGGATATTCAAATGAATTTCTAAGACATACGGGCTTTTAAAAAAGAATCATACCACAATATACTTATTACACCTGAAAAATTAAAGCAATTCCTGAATATCATCAGATATCTACGTAATACTATACTTTCCCTGGTTGTTTCAGAATTTTTTTTTTACTGATGTATTTGAATTAGTATCCAAATGAGTATACATTGCATTCCACTTAATGAATTTGTTTACTTCATTGATCCACTACGTGGAAGATGAAATTGTGGTGTTCTCTCAGTCTTCCTGCCACTCTTAAACTTCCTTATATTGAATGTGGTTTTAATATATAGAGATATGGATATTTCATTCTTGGTCTTTAGGTGATGACCATCTACTTCATCAAGTTCACTTAGAAAACTGACTTGTTATCAGCAGTGATGCTGGAAAAAGAGGTTGTGTTGGATACCTGGAGAGACTGTACATACTTGAACAGGGGGTGTCTTCCTAAGGGATTTGCCTGAGTAGTTATGATTATACTGAATGTTTGCTTAGCTTATCACTTTAGTATCTGTCCTACTTAAATTATAATTCCACTTTGTGTTAAACTGAAGAGAATTAAAATTGGGATATATCTGCATAATTGTTTTGAGTTCTTCACTTTTAATAAAATTTAATTAATTTTTTTGCTTTTATCATGGATTAATGACAGTAGTTTCACTTAGCACACTTGTTGCATGGTTGAATGTGTATTTATTAGATCAGTCTACCAGGCAGGGCAGGTCGCTTTTCCTTTTTATTGTTCTTGTCTATTGTGTATGTGTTGCACTATCCCGGGGGTGTCATTCATGTTTTTTTTTTTTAATATATATTTTTTAATTGTTATTTATATCTTTTACATTTGTATTCCCCTTGGGTAGCCCACCACTAATTCACCCATGATCCATCTCCGTACTGAGTGAGGGTGGGAAGTGGGAGGTGAGTTAGTTGTGCCAGACCCCAAATGCCTTTCTTCTACTTCCCCATCAAAGCAATTATTATTTTTTCTTGTGTTTATACCGTAAGATTTCTTTTGAGAAAAAGTATGGTTTATAGCAAAATATATCTGAACATGGTTTGTGTCTGTGCTGTTTGGGTAAAAACTGACTTCCTTTTTAAAAGAAGTACATTTTATTTTTCTCATACTTACCTAATATTTTGTCATTTTCATGAAAAACTTAGGTAAAATATATCTATTTTGATATGGGAATACAGATAATTTTTTAGTGATTTGAACATTCATCATTTGATTTCCATGTTTTGGCACCGTGAAATTTTAAAGGTATACTTTTAAAAAAATACTTGTTATTCCCTTTTCTGTAGGTTTGCAGCAGACCTCACATCTCTCTTCTTATGAAATTATAACTCCTTGGAGATTAATTAGAGAACGAAGAGAAGCCCCTAGGCCCTATTTAAAAGAGGTAAATTATTTCTCCCTCACTCTTTATTTTATATCTATATGACTTATGTATTTATAATATAATGGAAAATTTGTATCTTTTGACTTCCTTTCCCCACTTTGTTCCCCTTTCATGCTCCTCCCCCTTTCCTCCAGGCTGCCACTTCTGGCAACTGCCAGTTTGTTCTCTGTGTCTATGAGTTTATTTTTGTTTTTTAGATTCTATATGTAAGTGAGATCATACTGTATTTGTCTTTCACTGTCTCTGACTTATTTCACTTACATATTCTCTTAAGGCCCATCCCCATTGTTGCAGGTAGCAAGACTTCTTTTTTCAATGGCTGAATATTATTCCATTGTGTATGTAAAACACACATTTTCTTAATCTGTTCATCTGTCCATGAACACTTAGTTTGCTTCTGTATCTTCTTGTAAATAATGCTACAATGAATCTGGCATACTTTTATCTTTTTGAGTTAGTATTTTTTCTTTATGTGAATACCCACAAGTGGAATTGCTGCATCATGTTGTAGTTCTGGTTTTAATTTTTTGAGGAACGTCCTTACTGTTTTCTATAGCGGCTACACTAACTTGCATTCCCACCAACAAGGATTCCCTTTTTCCCATATTTTGCCAACACTTATATTCTCTTTTTTGATAATAAATATTCTGCAGGTGTGAGGTGATATCTCATTGCAGTTTTTATTTGCATTTTCCTGATGATTGGTGACATTGAGTACCTCTTCATCGGCCTTGTTGAAATGTCTAGTAAAAATATGTATATTCAGATTCTTTCCATTTTTTAATCAGATTGTTTATTATTATTATTATTTATTTTTGCGGATTACTTTATATATTTTGGTTATTAACCCCTTGTCAGATATGATTTGCAAATACTTTTTCCTACTAGGTAGGTTGTCTTTTCATTTTGTTGATAGTTTCCTTTGCTATGCAGATGCTTTCTGGTGTGATATAGTCCTACTTATCTATGTTTGCTTTTGTGCCAAAACCCAAAAATCATTACCAAGATTGATGTCAAGAAGAATCCTGTGTTTCCTTCTAGGACTTTTATTGTTCAGGTCTTACTTTCAAGTCTTTTATCTATTTTGAGCTAATTTTTGTGTATGGTATAAGATAATGGTTTGAGTTCATTCTTTCACATGTGACTGTCCAGTTTACCCAACCATATATATTGAAGAGATTGTCCTTTCCCCATTGTATATTCTTGGCTCCTTTTTCCTAAATTAATTGAGTGGGTTTATATCTGGGCTCTCTAGTCTGTTTCATTTATCTGTGTGTCTGTTTTAAAACAGACACTACTATACTACAAGAGAGGTAAGTTGTCTTTTGAGAAATAGGTATTTAAATTTTACCTTTTTTTTAAAGACAAGGTTATTATTTTCAGCAGTGATTGTTTCAGTGAATAACATGAATCATTGACTAGTCTTAACACTATTCATATGGAACTCCTGTCCACTGGACATTATCCTACTAAAAGTATAGTATCTTTCTCTTAAAGACACAATAGTTGATTTGAAATATAACAGAGTGAATAGTTAGTTGCCTAGAACTCTTTGCCCAGGGAAAGGTAAAGAAATCTTCATAAAGATTTCTAATTCTTAACTGACCCGTGATGTTTATAGTCATTTTAATAAGAAAAATTATAAGAACTAACCTCTCAATTTGTGATAGGTAGAATACTTCATACTATATCTTCACTGACACTGGAGAATAGTGGTGTGTTATATGCCCATAATTGTCTGGGGTCATTTACATAAAAGTGACCTTTATATTCATAGCAGAAGAAACATACGGTGCTGTTACTGGGATACAAACTACACAAAAACTATATTATATACTATTTTACTGTGAAGCTAATCTATTTGGATTTCAACTGATTTTGTACATTCCCCAGCTTTAGAGAAGGAGAAATAAGGGAATACTTATGATGATAATATTTGTTGAGTCCTCCCACTGTTCTTGCTCTTTTTTTTTTTAATTAAATAAAGAGTTATGGTAAAGTTGAATATCCTGGTTCTAAAGATCACATTAAACATTTCTGGCTAGTGAAATAGTGAGGTGCTGGGGAAGTTGTTTCATAGTCTCTGAGGTGGAGAAGAGGATCCCAGGAACTTTAGGATGTGTCAGTGTATATTAACCTTATTTCAATTCATTGACTCTGACACGCCATCAGTTGTAAGTCACGCTATTATTTAGTGTACCACAAATTAAGAATGCTACCAGTTACACTGCTGTTCCTTTATAAATGCATCCTGATTTCAGAGATGATCATATGAGGGGGAAAAGTGTGCTTTAGTATTGATGAAATGTGTTAAATTGTGTGAAGATTTAAAATCTTAAAGGAATATGAATTTTTCTTCATCTTTTAGAAACTAGAACTCAGGATAATCTCTTGAAACTAAAAGGTCCATTTCACTTAAACAAAAAGCATTGCTTTACACTGTAGGTAATACATGGATAGACTGAATAAAAATAATTCCTGAGGTTTTAGGTAAATTGTAAATGAATTTAAATAGCATTTAGATATATAAAGTTACTCTGTAAAACACTTTCAATCAGCACAAAATTACCTTAATTGAATATGGAATTTCCAGTGTCCTACAAATACCTGTTGTTGAAAGTATATTGGCCTATTACTGTTCTTTTCTCCCTTTGTGCATTTAGGTATCTTATGTCATTCAAGCTGAAGGAAAAGAGCATATTATTCACTTGAAAAGAAACAAGTAAGAAATTTATATTACTTTGACTTTTCAGTAGTTTTTTTCCCTTTGGTGGTATAGTATTTCTTTTGTCGTTAAGTGTTGTTTAGTAGATTGGTTAAAAGTGAGAATGATAAGAATAGAAGCATGAAAAAGTCATACTATTTTGTATTTCTATTGAAATAGAGCAAGAGCAAAAAATTTAAGGGGAAGTTGTATTTAAGAAGAAAACTTTATAGTTGAGTGGCAGTGAAAAAAGACTTTAGTATTGTCAATCTAGCTGCCGTAAAAAAATATGACACCAGAAATTTAACCAAAATGTAAATGACTTAGCAGCAATTTTTTTCTTGTAGTTTGGAGGCTGGAAAGGTACTAGTGGGGTTGGCGTCTTGTGAGGACTCCTCGCTTGGATTGCAGGTGGTCGCCTTCTCCCTGTGTGCTCATGTGGCCTCTCCTCGGGCCACGTGTTCCAAGTGGGCAGGGAGAAGGACGAGCCTGATCTCTTTGGTCTTTTCTTTTAAAGACATTAGTCTTGTTGGCATGGAGCTTCACCCTATCACCTTGGGTAGCCATAATCATGTCTGTAGAGACACCATCTCCAAATACAGCCCCACTGAGGTTAGGGCTTCAACATGTGAATTTGGGGGAGGAGGAGACATATTCAGTTCATAAGTATAGTCTCTCATCTCCCCCCTTTTATTTTTTATTAATTTTATTATTATTATTAATGTAGTGAGGTATTCTTATTTTACATCCTTTTAAGTTTTTTCACAATATAGGATTTCTTCCTGTCAGGAGTGGTCACCTTAGCTCTCCCACTACCAAACCACCCATAATCCTCCACCATAGTCATGGTAATCCCCCCCTTTCTCCCCCTTTAAATTCCTTTTCATTTTGGCATGTTTTCAACTGGTCCCACTTTGGTAATCTGTTCTTTGACAGCCTTTTTAAAATGCCAAGTTCCTGACTGTGTTGAGTCACCCACTTTCCTATGGCCTGCCCTGTTCCTGCATTCCTTTTTCTTATGTAACAAAACTTTCAATATTGTGGGTGAACCATTCCAGGAAAAAAAAGCTACCTAATAGACACATTTACAATGTAGGGTGAATGATGGCTGTGGAGTTTTGTTGTCACGGAAGTGCTATGCAGAGTGTCCTGGAACTCCCACCAGCAGCAGCACCTGGATGTTTGTCAGCAATGCTAATTCTTTCCAACCCTAGAATGAATCACAATTCTGGGAGGGGTCACAATAATCTGCGTTTTACTTATTTTTGAAAATGCCCACTATGATCTCCTAAACCATAAATTTAGACACGCACAGCAGTTTTCACGCACAACAGTTTTCCATACGGTGGAAGTGGGAGGTGTGAAACCAGCGTAAGCATGCCAGGAAACCAGGACAAAGCTGTCCAAGCAGGTGGCCAGGCTCCTGTGCTTCCTTTTTTTTTTTGTGGTACCTTTTTTTTGTCCTCTCCCTCTTGGTTGTGTGTATTTTTTTTTTTTTATTTCTTGCCAAATTTTGAATGATAATCTAAAGAAAAAAAAGGTCATCGAAGGACTTTACTCCCATATGAAGGGGGGTAGTGAGCTGTAGGACTTTGTCGCAAAGAATGGTATGTGAGGAAATCTTGTTTGTAGTGTATTGCGAGGATCATTTTTCTTTCTATTCAATCCTTATATATTTTCCAGTCAAACAATTTTAAGCAGTCTGTGTTTTAGCAAGCTTTCTGTGATTTTTATGCCTCCTCAAGTTTGAGTAGCACTTTTTATCTTAGGACTTGATTGACCCAAAGGGTTGAGTATCCCTGGCAGAATTGCAGGCAGTATGACTGCCTGTATCTATATTTTCAGATAGAGAGACTTTCTGTAGCCTGTGTTCTGTACCAGGTACTTGTAAATGTATCATTCATTGCTCACAAAAACTTCTAAGAGATCCCTCTTGATGTAAATATGTATGAAAATCTAATAGGTTTAAATATTTTCTCCTGCTCTGCTTTTCCACAAGAGATGTCTGTAAATAGAATTGAAGCATTCATCTTTTCTCCCTACCTGATCCTTTCAGAATTTGGAAATTCTTAGAGTGTATTATTTTCATGACAGTTTAGTTATTTGCATAAGTTCAGTAAGATTCTATTCACCTGGGCTTCTCTGGTGGCACAGTGGGTTAAGTCTCAGCAATATGAAGCTATCGCAGCCACTGCAGCACAAGTTTGATACCCAGTCAGGGAGCTTCCCACATAGCACAGCGGACCTCTCCTGTCTCGTCCGCTGCTCCCCTCAGCAGTGTACTTCAGTTGATCTGCCTGTTTTGCTCCCCACTGTGTCTCTGATGAATCCTCTCACCACCCCATACTTCTGGCTTACACCCCGGCTCTTGTATGCATAAATAAATAAATCTTTAAAAAAAGTACATTCTATTCACCTGTAATAGGATGCAACTGGAAACTGGTTATATTTCTTTTTTTTTTCCCAAAGTTTTATTTATTTATGCATACAATCTGGTATGTAGGCCAGAGGTGCGGGGGTGGTGAGAGGATTCACCAGAGACAGAGTGGGGAGCAGAACAGGCAGATTGACTGAAGTACACTGCTGAGGGGAGCAGGGGCAAGGCAGGAGAGGTCTTCTGTGCCATATGGGAATCTCCCTGGCTGGTTATTGAATTTGTGCTGCAGTGGCTCTGGATAGCTTCATAGAGCTACGCTTAACCTGTTGCGCCACCACGGAGGCCCAACTTGGGTTATATTTCTAATACTTTGATTAGTATGTCACATTTGAGAGTGATATGCCTTGAATCAACTATGACCATACTGCTTTAAGAAACTCAGGCAGACTTTAAGGAACCAATATTTATAAAGTCCCTCTTGGAAAAAATGAGACCATCCTGGGTTTGTAGGGTTTCCTGACTTACAAGTAAGAGAGGTCAATTTCTGGCAGATACCTCCGGGTACTTTGGGGGACCTTTAGCAGAGAGACATTCATCCAAATCTGTAGGTATTATAGGCAAAATCTGGTGGTGAGTTCTTGCCTTGGCTCTCTAGATGTCTTGAGAGGCCGTTACAAATGCAACCTGAGATTCCATATGAAACATTCCAGCAAAGTAAACTCAAACAAGGGCAAAATCATCAGTTGCTATGTTTTGCTGCACTTATATAAATAACCAGGCTGAGTTTAATGAGACCAGACTTACTTTGCAAATAGTTGAGTCTTACTTTGAGTATTTTTAACAGAAATGGGAATGTTTGTAGAGAAAATTTTTTTGTCTCAATAGAAAATTATGATACACCCTTTCCAATTCCATCTTGTATATTTAGATTAGTACTTACCAAATCCTGAATTCTCCTAGTTTCTTCAATACCTGCTTACAATTGTCCAAGTTATCACTTGTGTTTTTTCTCCCTTTGGTCTTGAAATCTCTGAGAACTAACAGTGCCCTTTTCCTGAAGTTCTACAAACTGCAACCGTACAACTTGACATAGACTTACATAAAAAAATTACCACAACAGGTCACGTATGGGCAACATTTGTGCCTTGTGCTGTATGGACCACTCAGAATGTTTATAAGGTGACCTAGTGCCATCGCCAAAGACATTCAGATTGTGCACCAGGGACGTTTGTCAGCTGACTGATGCTGTCTTCATATCATCTGAAGATGTTTCAAGCGCGAGTGTAAAAATCTTGATTTCTGTCCACTGAACTCAGAAACTGGGCTTCTAACCATTAATCTTTGTTTTTCTTTGATTTTCCTAGCAGTTCCCCCTCATTAAATGCCTGGCAGCTATCAGCATTCAGCAAATATTGTTTACTACCAAGTCCCAGTAGGTGATTATTAACCCAGTAGGTTATTACTGAACAAAAGGTGTTTGAGAAATGGGATTTTTATTGCTGACAGGAAAGAATGTCTCTTTTTCCGTGAACAGGAGGGGAGACTAACAAAGGTTCTTTGCTTGACTAACTTTAGTCAGCTTCCTGAATCTGGACCCATCTGTGGGTCCTTGTAAAGTCCAGTTTTAGCAAGAACCTGCCACCCTCCTTATTTGATCATTGGATTTGTTCAGGTTACTCACCTTCTACCACCTTCTTGGGATTTCTGTCACCCTGAACTGTCTAAAGTAAGAATTCTGTTATATTGGTTTAACTATAATCTCCCTCAAACTAGACATTTCCTCTTAATAATGTTCCACACCTACTAACCCACATCCTGTAAATGTCTTCTTGCTTGTGCTGTATTTGGAGTTGAGCCTGATCTCTTTTCCCCGGGGAAACATTGTAGTGATCGGTGTACCTCTTGTGATGACCCTGAATAAAGTTGGTCTCAGCATCTTTAACATTGAATAAATTTTCTTTAACAAAGATAACCCTATCTTTACATTATGTGACTTAACTACTGAGCTCCCGTAACATGGAAGGAAGCTGCGGGAGTCAGTAGTAATTGTTTCCTTCAGCAACTCTTTTACCTCTGTACTTAGGTTAAGGTAATGAGTACTTCCTGTTTACATATAATTTCTAGAAAGGCGTAAAGCCATGTTTTTTTTCTAGAAACATAATTACTATAATATATAACCTAATTTATTCTTTTTCTGAGAGATGTATTGGAAATTTGAGGTATTCCTTACGTGTGTTAAGTTTTTGCTACCAGCATTCATGATCTTTAGAACAAATGTGTAGCTTCACCCTTCTTGTGAGGAAGTAATGTACATGATTTCAGATTCAAGGCCATTTCTGAAGGCCATTTAGTGAAAGTTTTTATTCCTGCCTATTTCTGCTAGGAATAATGCCTTATGAGTTGTATCCTTAGGTGTAAATAGATGAAATAATTTAAAATGGTATGTTTTGTTCTTTCAGTGACTTTTTGCCCAAAGATTTTGTAGTTTATACCTACAACAAAGAAGGGGCTCTGATCTCTGACTATCCTGATGTACAGGTAATGTATTTTCCTCTTGATTCTGTAGCAGAATTAAAAAAAAAATTATAATTTTAAAATGAGTTCTGTTGAAATACTCTGGACTGTTACATCACACAGCCTCAAGGCCTACCTTTAATGATATAATATATGAAGTGTTGCTGGTAGGGGGATGGAGTAAGGGGGGCCGGTACCTTAATATAGACTATAGGTCTCTGGGTACTTGGTAGGTTTTTTTTTTTTTAAAGACATAAATACTGTTTTATCTAATTACAAAGGAGGAAAGTTAAATACATTTTGAAAATAGTTGTTTTGGGCCTCCTCGGTGGCGCAGCGGTTAAGCGCTGCGCTGTGGAGCTGTCGGCAGCGGCGACGCGAGTTCGATGCCCAGCCGGGGAGAATCCCACATGGTGCGGCAGACCTCTCCTGCCTCGCCCGCTGCTCCCCTCAGCAGTGTATTTCTGATCTCCCTGTTCTGCTACCCGCTCTGTCTCTGGTGATCCCTCTCACCGCCCCACAGCTCTGGCTTGTACCCCAGCTTGTATGTATAAATAAAAAATAAATCTTAAAAAAAAAAGAAAATAGTTGTTTTTTATTTTGCTGAAAGTTGATATTTCCAAAAACACACATTGCTGCCTATTAAACCATTTGATTTTCCATTAGTACTTAGTACAGAAAAAACACTTGTTTGCATTATATGTTCTAATTTTTTGCTGAAAAAACTTTCTAAAGAGGTGTGGTTCACTTTGTATCAGAGAACAGAATGCTCCTGAGTTAGGAACTGGCCAGGAACACTTATTAACACTTACTAAAATAATCGTTATATGTTGAACTTGGCTTTACGTGTTTTTAATTAGAGTGTAAGCATTTCTAGCTTTACTTGGGAGGATTGTTTTACACTTTCTTTTGGCAGTTTGATATTATGTGTCTTTTTCCTTTTGTAATAGTTTTATGAAAAGTCTTTATTCCCATTAAGTGTGTATTATATTCCCCCTGAACTTTGTAGTGTTTTGCTGGGTTGAATTGTGTGAGTTAGTCATGTGCTTTTGCTGTACTCTTCGAATAAAGAGGAGGGAAAATATTTATTTTAGATTAATTATAAGTAAAATAAAAAATAAGAAAATGCTGACTTAGCTTTACCCTTTTCCGGTCCACTTTCTCATTCCTTTATTTTAGTGTTCTGTTTATCCATTAGCAAATTAATAAAGGAACTTAAATTTATGTGGTAGCATAAACTAGATCACAAGTAAGCCACCTTCCCATTCATCTATATATCCAAACCTCCATCTAAAGAAAACCATGCCACAAAGCCAAAGATGACATGATTTATACCATTCAACAAAAGCAGTGATCTTTTTTCTTCTTGGAGAGGTGTCTTGGCATGGGATTTGGAGACACACACTATTTGGACCTGAACCTTGGCTCTGCCATTTATTTTGCTGATTAAGTTACTTTGACCTGTTTGTGTCTTAGTATGCTCACCTAAAAATGGGACTAATAATTAGAACTTTGTGAAATTATTGGGAGGTTTAAATGAATTAGTACTTGTAAGATACTTAGAACAGTTTATTTTTAATTCAATAAACATTACCACATATAAAGTATGTCACTTTAAATCACTAAAAGTAGTAAAAATTTACATAACTATTATCTTAAAGAATTACGGAATTATTAATTTCTGGGTTTTTCAGAAATATAACTAAAGGTTGGTGGAATCATTTACTAAGGTTCTTGAATATTGTTCAGGTAGATTAAAGTGATTGTAGATTTGAGATACAAATTTAAATGCTGGTACTGGAATTTTTCTTTTGGCATGAGACTAAATTGCCAAATATCATTGATACATAACTTTGATTATAAAACATTACATTGAGAGAATTTAAATGTTTTCCTCACAATTCTGTTATTTAAGATAAAATAATTTGTAAAGCTATTATCTGGATTTTCATTTTTGGTGTTTTTCCACAAAGACTTTATTTTTTTTTTGCAAAGAAACAAAGTTTTAGTAAGCACTTTATGTGCGTTGCTCTGTGAACTAAAACTCCAAATGACTATATCTTAGAACTTTAGGGTACCGTGCAAATGCCTTAGAAAGCCTCTTAACTAACTCCCCCAATGAACTGATGTTCTTTGTTTCCTTTGAAAAATTCTGAGCTCTTTAGGCCAGTATCTGTTATATTTTCAAGTTTGTTCTGTACATTTCCTCTCCCACTAATTCATATTTTGCTTACAGTTTTTTTGTTTCCAAAACTGTCCATTTGTACTTTTCCTGTAATCATGCAGTTTAATTAGATGTTTTGTAAACTTACAAAATAGGATTAAAAAAAAAGAAATGGGATGTTTTGAAAGATTTAATAAAAACAAGTTTTTTTTTAAAAACAATACCATCAAGTTGGTAAACTAAATGACTTTAAGTGTTGAATTTCAGTCATATCCAATAAGAGAACTTCTACTATAGTTGAAAATAGAAACCTTTGAGTGCTGTGAGTCACTGTATTGCTGTCTCATAAGTGCTCCCTCATCTGTAATAATAGAAGGTATTCATTTTCCTCTAGAGAGCTGACAATATCAAAACATCAGAAAGAAAAACATTAGCGGTTTTCAATTACTCCACCCTAGAAAAAAGTTGTAAAGTCTTGAAATTCAGCCTGTGTTGTTAGTGTATAATTTAAATTTTCCCCACATATTTAGACTTACAGGACAAGTTGCACTGATAATATAAAACATTCAGAAATCCTTCACCTAGATTCTCCAGATATTAATGTTTTACTACATTTGCATTTTACTTTTTTTTCTTTATTTTTTTCTGAACTTTGAAGAGAATTTTGCAGATGTGGAGTTCCTTTATAAATCCTTAAATACCTTACTGTAAATTTCCTAAAAATTTTTTTCCATACCCAGCTTTAAGAGGAGTTCACCCATGGTTTTTTTTAGTTCTTAAATCGTTTCATTTTTGGTGTTTAGATTCTTGGAGTTTATTCTTTCTTATGTTTGGTGTGGTATGAATCTAATTTTATTCTTTTTCAAATTTCTAACCAGTGGATTGAGTCCCATTTATTATAAACTGCAACTTTGCCCAGTGATTTGCGATGCCACATGCATAAGATTCCATATATACTTTTGGTTTATCTTGAGACTTTGCATTCTGTTTCACTGGTTGGTCTCAATTAGTGACCAGTTCTCTACTGTTTAATTAGTACTGCTTTATCATATGTTTTAATGTCTGATAGAGCTGATGTTCCTCACCCCTCTTAGCTTTTTTAAAAAAGTATTTTGTAATTGTGTAAAGATGAGAAAATCACTAAAAAAATCTGTAAGTGATATTACATATTGTAGTAAGTGATATTATGCTGTATTTCTACTAGTCAATTTCTTATTCAAAATTAAGAATAAAGGTTCTTTAGTTTTTTTCTTTTGTACAGAACTGCTTTGTTATACTGCATATTACATTTTTCATTCTACATTTTTCTTTCTTTTTTTTTAAGATTTATTTTTGTTTATTTATGCATACAAGAACTGGGGTGTAGGCCAGAGGTGCGGGAGGAGGGTGGCGGGAGGATTCACCAGAGACAGAGTGGGGGGCAAAACAGGCAGATCTGCTGAAATGCGCTGCTGAAAAGAGCAGCAAAGTCAGGAGAGGTCTGTCGCGCCATGTGGGTTAGCTCCCTGGCTGGGGTTTGAACTCAAGTGGAACTCATGCCGAACTCATGTGCAGTGGCTGGCGATAGCTTGATAGTGCTGGGACTAATCCCTGAGACATCAGGGAGGCCCTCATTCTACATTTATCATTTAGGATCTGTCCATGTTGCTATAGATAAAAGTGATTTATTTTAATTTCATATATACTATATATGCAATTACATAAAATCATTTAGATGACTAAATATAATGATAATTTATCATTATATGATAAATAATGATAAATATAAAAATAATGATAATAATAATAATGATAAGTGTATATATAGGAAGGAAATCATGTGTTCAAAATAATTTTGCCATTTTTTCATGCTGAATTTTCTTACCTTTACATCATTAGCCTGTCACAAGGTTTTCTTTTGTATTAGATGTTAATTGGCCGCTGTTGTTTCTTGGCCTGACTGTGATTTAAAATGTAAACATGACATAATGCTGTCTTGTTCTACTTCTAGGCTTAAATATAATTGAAGTAGGACTGTATGTGCTTAGTATCTTCTGGAATTTTGCGTTAACATTTGTGTATTTTAGGGTGATAGTAGGTGGTCTGAAAATTGTCCAAATAATGCCATATAAAATGAGATGCCATTGTATAAATAAAATTTTTAGTTTACTGACCTTAAATAACTTTGTTAGGTCTGCCATTTCTTTGATGAATATTAGCAATGTAACAGTATTTGAAGATAATACAGTGTTTGTCATTTAGAATCATTGTCATTATCGGGGCTACGTGGAGGGAGTTTATAATTCATCCATTGCTCTTAGCGACTGTTTTGGACTCAGGTAAGGAATTTTCTTCATTAGCTTTTTTCTTTCCCTTGTTCTTTATTGCCTTACTTATCTGTTTCCAAATGAAGTAATCTTGGGGTACTTAGAATTAGATTTTATTTGGTGTTGGTGAAGTTTATACAGCTATGTTTCTGTTATTATCCTTGGCATGTTTATTTAGAAAAATATTACAGCTTATTAATTAAAATGTCAATATCTAAGTAGAAAATGTCACTTTCCTAAAACTACTAAATAGATTTTACTATTTAAAATAAATTACACTTTAAATTTCTCTAGTGCTTTATGTTAAAAAAATATTCCGCTATATTCTTTCATTTATCATAATGACTATGAAAAGGGATTTATCTCCATATATAGGTGAGCAAACTAAGATTCAGAAAAATTGTATCACTTATCAAGTGACGTGATAACAATATTAAAATAACATTTATTGAAGACCTGGCAGAATGACACTGTGCTGGTTAGTTGGTTGCGTGAATGATTAAAGTAATGTATTTCAATTTTAGTTCTCAAACCAGGTGGCTATGATAATTTTCACTTAAGTAATAACTCTGATAGAACAGTTACTGTGTGGTGGGCAATGCTCTTTAAGTATTTTGCACTTACTAAATAAGTTAGATTTTCAGAGGTTAAGTAATTGAGAGTCCGATGGGGAGTAGGAAACATTTGGGATTCAAACTCTGGTCTGCTCTAGATTCTAGTTTAGCTAATGTTCATTATCAGTTCCCATTTTAAAGTAAGCACTCAGAGAGGTTAAGTAGCTTTTAGGGAGTAATGCTTATTAAGTAGTAGTCTTGAACTTCAAATTTAATCTGCCTGATTCTAGAGCCTCTGTATTTTTCTCTATACCATGTTGCCCTTTCTTACACATGTTAAAAACTAGGACTTGAATTCAGGTTTTCTGATTCCCTCTCCTGTGTGTTTTTCTTCATCCTTACATATATTTATTGCAACTTTAAGAGGATTGCTGCATATAGAAAATGTGAGTTATGGGATTGAACCCTTGCAAAACAGCTCCAATTTTGAGCACATCTTTTATCGAATGGATGATGTCCACCAAGAGCCTCTGAAATGTGGGGTTTCCAATAAGGACATTAAGAAGGAAGCCAAAAAGGATGAAGAGGAAAAGCCTCCTAGCATCACTCAGCTACTTCGAGTAAGGAAATAATTTATTTCTTTATGACTCAGACTAAAGTTTTGAAATAATCATATATTTATGCATTCAATCAATACTTTTAATTACTGTTATGCCAACTATATACCAGACATTGTGATAGGTTCTAGGGGATAAAAAGATGAGCGATATATAGTTTCTGCCACCAATTTGAGTCTATAGCCAAGCTTCTATGTGTTTTGGAAACTAGGACTTAAAATCTTTAACGGTAATTGTGCTTTCTTTCTTAAATCATTGATTTATATAGTCCCGGTTGCATCTTTTTAGAGAGCAGTAGAATTTTTTGTTTGGATACCTTTTACACAAACTGGAATGGTGGTTCTTGAGTTCCATGTTGGAGACAGGGAGATTTGGACTTAGGATGTTAATTTTTTAGATGTCTTCCAGGGAGACTTGTATACCTATTTTGAGCCTTCATTAGAATTCTTGGACTTAATTTTGACATGGATCTCTTATACTGAAATGTTTCTAGGACTAGATCAATGTATCTGCAGGCAATGCACTTTTCTACATATGAGGTGATGCTGCTATTTTGGAAGAGGCATGTGCCTCTCCTTATATATTTAATTAACTTATACTAGTTTATGACATTATTTTCATTGCCTTTCTACCATTCATTCCTTTGCCTATTGAACTGTTTTTTTAACTTTAATCATTGAAAAACATTAAATTTTAGCTTAGCCTATTTGTAATATGAATTTCTATAAAATCAAAAAATTGGTCATTTAAAAATTTTTATCAACGTGTCATTGGCTTGTAATATATTTAAGTTTCAGGTTTACAGCATTATCTTTTGACATCTATATATGCATCCTGATCTTCACCAAAAGTCTAGTTTCTATCCACTACCATAAAATTGACTCCTTTTACCTATTTTACCCACCTTCCAACCCTCTTCTCCTTTGTTGCCACCAATCTATTTTCTCCAATAGTTTAAAGCTGTAACTAGTCATTTTTAAAAGTTGCAGCCTTGTATTCTTCTGCTCTGACTCGTTAATGAATAGTTATTACTAAATGGTCTTGTCTTTCACACTTAGCATGGTAATAGGGTTTTCTTCTAAGGGGTGAGTGTGTATTGTATGGTATTAGAAAATTAATAAATCTGCTTTGGAAACTTATGTGAGCCAAATTATGTTTTGCTAGAACTTTTTTTTAGATTAGTACAGATAGCAGATAATACTTTTTAAAAAAACACTTTTTGAACCCAAATTATAAAGCTGTACACCTGAAACTTATATAAAATTATAAATAAATGTTACCTCAATATTTACTAGAAAAACAAACAAAATTCCTAAAACCATGTTTTTGACCTTATTGATGTAGGATGCCTTAAGTAAAATAATTTTATGATGCTAGGAGACATAAAACAAATTACTAGAGATTGGGGTAAGATCATTGTATATGAAAAACATGGCCATATGACTTTTTGTTTGCGTTTATGATGTTTATGTTTTTGACAGAGAAGAAGAGCTGTTCTGCCACAGACCCGATATGTGGAGCTGTTCATTGTTGTAGACAAGGAAAGGGTAGGATTGGTGACAGTTTTTCTTCTTTTTCATGAAAAGCAAATGAGAAGTGAGCATCCCTTGTAGGAAATATAAAATATATTTGTGTTGATTTTTCTTAAACTAAAATAACTTATTTCCTTTAAAGATACTTAATACTTACAATACCACCAGAAGCTGACTATAGCGATTACCTCTAGCTTTATTTTTTACTGATGATTTTTTTCTCTGTTATTTTGGGTGATTTATTTATGCTGAATTTCATAAGTGAAATAGTACTACCTCTCAGGGTCTTGAGACCTTTCCAGAGACTTTTTAAAGTACTGCAGTGATTAATTCTGACATTGATACAGTACTGATTATTAATTTAACCCAGATTTTAGAAATGGTGTATTGGTAATGTTTTTGATCTACAGTGTAAAAGGGTCAGGATAGCCTTTAAATTGTCTTTTATTAACCCCAAAAGACAGTTTAAGAAAGGAAATAATAAAAATCAAAGCAGAACTAAATGAAATGGAAACAAAAAAAACAATCCAGAAGATTAACAAAACAAAAAGCTGGTTCTTTGAAAAAATAAACAAAATAGACAAACCACTAGCCAGGCTTACAAAGAAAAAACGAGAGGAAACACAAATAAATAGGATCATAAATGAA
>PVIJ01017980.1:0-27698 GCA_004024925.1 Scalopus aquaticus | reverse complement strand
TCGATCCGCACCTGCAGGCGGACGTTGAGCATCACCGAGGCCACGACGTAGAAGTAGGGGAAGTTCACGCGCAGCCGCCAGGCCAGGTCGAAGAAGGTGAGCAGCGTGCGCGTGAGCCCCTTGCAGAAGGCGCCGTAGGAGCCGCGCGCCGCGGCCGAGCGCGACAGCCGCACCGCTAGGCCCGAGAGGGCCGCCGCCGCCGCCGCCGCCGACAGAGCCGCGGACGCCGCCATGGGCGCGCGCAGCCTCGCCGACCCCCGCAGCAGGCGCGCGCCGCGGGCAGGTGGGCGCGAGGCCTCCAGCCACCTGCCGGGCGCCGCCGCCCCGCGCGCCCCGGGCTCCCCCGCAGTCGCGGCGCCCTCGCAGCCGCGGCCGCCCCGCCTCGGCCCCGCCGCCGCCGCCAGCCGAGCCCCGCCCCCGAGTGGCCACGCCCCCCGGGCGCCGCCGAGCTGTGGCCGCGACTCCGCCCCGCCCCGCCCCTGGGGCCCGCCCCCGGCGAGCGCCACCTCCTGCCGGGACCCCGAGGGGAGAGCCCGCCGGCTGGCGCCGACTGGCGGCCGCGGCCCCCAGGGATGGCGTTTGCGGAGGGCCCCGGAGCGGGCCGCAGGGTGAAAGGACCCGGGGCGCCATGCTGACTCTTCGAGGAAGGCCCACCCGAAGGCGTCGCCCGCTCACACTACCCCGCACAGTTTCCAGAAAAAGCCTCCATAGCCAACCCAGGGTACCTTTCTTTAATTCGCATTTCTCGGGTACCTTTGCCCTGAGTCTCCCCAAAGCTACACGTGAGCTTTTTCCTTTTTGCTATTTGCTGGTGAGCTGTATTTCTTTATTGGCGAATTGCCCCGTTGTCTTTCTGTTTTACCTCTATGGGAATGTATCCTCCTAGATTCATTGTATATGGTATACATCGTCTATATCTGTGAAATAAACAGGCAGATTAACAAGAGAAAAGACATGCAAATTTAATAATTTAAAATTTTGCTTTTATGAGGGGCATCACAGGGGCAAAAAAGTGAATACCCAGATAGGCAGATCTGACAGCTTATATATCTTAATAGGGGAAGGTGAGGAGAGATGTATACAACTTAAAGGAAAGCAAATGAAGTTTTAGGAAAGATGGAATGACTCATTAGAAGAACAAATTGGAGTTTTGATAGTTTGTGCCAAGGTTTATCTGCATGTGGTGTTGACCTTTAGTTTCTATTCCTGTGCCAAGAGTCAATCTATACTGGTTTATGAAACTTCCAAGGAGGGGATTTATGACAATGACTTTCTTTGGGGGGCTGGAGACTGGAGATTCTACAATGGGCTCAATCTCCGTATCTTGATGCAGATAAGGGGATTTCAGAGAATGCCTCTCCTTGCCTTTGCTGTTTTCCAAGTGCCTTCAGCTCAAAATATCAGAATACCAACATGGCATATTTTGGGGTGGTAAAATAGATAAATTATGTGACTTAGTAAGACATATAAATTGGTCTTAAAGCCTGGTTCTCTTGACACTTTAACCTTTGTACTGTCATGAATGATAGGGATACTAGAATCATATCCTACAGAGTTCCTTAATTCCTTTCTGGGTCCACAGATGTGTCTTTTGTTCTAATGAGGTGACTGTTTTAGTTGAAATTATCTATCTTTTACTTTAGTATATAGTTGCTTCTGGAATACATTTTCCAGTCATAGCCATTGAAAACATGTTAATTTTGAGGATACTATTATAGAGGTACAACTACACATTTAGGAAATTTACAAGCATATTGTTCATGAGGTAGCAAGTTTTATAAGAATGTCATTTTATTGATAGCTAATACCTATCAATTTGCACAGTGAGTAGTCTTTTATGCAAAAAGGATGAGAAAGACAGTTTGGGGCAAGTTTATTTGAGATATGAAAAAACCAAGTTACTCTCAGAAAGAAAAATGATACAATTTAAAAAACTGGAGTTTTTATAAACCATCTTTTTGCTGAAATGCATTCTCTACATCCCAACAGAAGTTTTAATGTGAGGCATGATAATGATGTCGTTTTAGAGTCGATGGATTTGAGAGCGGAGCGGGGTCCTTGGGTTCACTCTGGGAAAGATTTCACCAGCGCTGCCTTCAACGGCACGTGACAAGTTTCTCCACGAGACAAAGACTCAGTTATAGTTAAAGAACAGCTTTATTAGGAAAAGAAGTAAAGGATACTTGTACAGACACAAGCGGGCAGAAAGAGCTGCCCCGCCGAGGGGCAGGTTTGCTAAGAGAGGCCTGCATGGTGCGGGTCACGGGCAGACAGGCAGGCCGCTGCTCTGCAGAGGGACAGAGTTGGTAAAGGAAAGCACCTGCATAGGCACAGGTGGGCAGAGAAATGGCTGCCCTGAATTCTTGCATGGATGGCACTGATACAGCCTTTCAGTTGGGAGGGCTCACCTTTGAAGATGGCTCCTGTTTGCTGGCTAACTAGAATTAGAAAAGAGACTGGAGATTCTACAATGGGCTCAATCTCCATATCTTTGGCCCTAGAGACTGCCGTCTAGCTCCTACCTGTGCTCTGTAATTTAGGAGCTGGCACTTAGGGATTGTGCTAATGGTTATGTTGATTTCTTCTACCCCCACTTTCTTGTGTGGGTCTAGTTCTAATCTTGTTTTGCGTTTTATCTCCTCCATCAGTAACAGCTGCTTTCATCCTCAGTGTACACTCAACATTTCTCCCTTCATGAGGCGACTCCTGGTGGGCACTGCTTAGCTTCAGGTTGGGGACTGCTCACCTGCAAAATCGAGTGATGATGATGTTGACAGAAAAATGCCACAGGACCAAAATAAAATAATGATATTACTTAGGCATGATATTAGTTGGGGAGCACTATCTCAGATCCCACTCAGGTCTTTAAGGAATTTTTAAAGGATAAAAGAGGAGGGAAGAAGGAAGATAGGATTGCACAAGCTGTTTACCAAGAATTAGGATTCCTTATAGGTTACATTCCGTAGAGTGCATTGGCTTTTAATCAAGCTGGCCTTGATTACTATGGAGAAGACAAAGAAAAAAATTAACTTAGTTCTCAAAGAAGGCTGTGTGTAGCTGGAACATGCTTCTTGCCAGTGAGTAAATACTTAGTGCTTTTCTTTAAGTTAGAAGTTCGGTAAAATGGAGTCTTAGGCACAAGATGGAGTCAAGCCTGCCAGCCTCCAACATCCCTTTTCACAGTTAGAAATTTGGGGTTTTTAGCCCCATTCCCAATCCTGCAGGACAGGAGAAGGGCTAGAAATTGAGTTAACAATTGGTCATGCCTATGTGATGAAGCTTCCATAAAAATTGCTAAATAGAGGGTGGGGAGCGCTCCTGTTTGGGGAATGCATCTATATGCTGGGAGAGTGATATACCCCAGACTCTACAGGGACTGAAACTCCTGTGCTCAAGACCCTCCCAGTCCTCTCCCTAAGTACTTCTTCATCTAGCTTTTCGTTTGTCCCCTTTATAATAAACTGGTCAATATAGGTGTTTCCCTGAAGTCCGTGAGCAAATTATTGAACCGGATTTGTTGCCAAGCTGGAAAGTGTGAATAACCTGGGAACTCACTATTTGTAATTGGCATCTGAAGTCATGTTTGGAGGGGGAACAATCCTGTGCATTTCATGTCTCTATTTCTAGTATTTTGTTTGAAGTGAGAGAAGAGCCCTCCTCGTTTTT
Organism: Scalopus aquaticus; assembly: GCA_004024925.1. NCBI lineage: Eukaryota > Metazoa > Chordata > Mammalia > Eulipotyphla > Talpidae > Scalopus > Scalopus aquaticus. Next base: position 24,032 of record PVIJ01017980.1, on the reverse strand, counting down.
GCGTTTCTAAAAACATTTTATAAATGTAAATTATTGCTCTCCCACTTGATAAAACTTCCTAGCCTGCGGCGTTTTTATAGACCCAATTCCCTTTATATGTAGCTAACTCAAGTGGGCAGCTTGTCTGTGGGAGTAATTCAGAATTGGGCCCAAAGAAATTGTACTAGTTTCATTTCTCTTCTCCTGGTACCATGCTGGCTGGCATACAAGGGGAGGCCTAGTGGGGTTTCAGGTTTCTACCAAGTCATAAAATCTTTCCATTTAAAGAATCTGATCGTATTCATGTTGCCTCATAATCTTTTAACACCTTTAAAATATTCAGCAGTCATTCTGAAGGGAAATCACCCTCTGGCCCTTGTTGCCTTGCCTTGCCCTGGAGGAAGCTTAAAAGGAGGTGGAACAGGGGCTCTGGAGCAGATTGGATGAGGGATCTGTGAACCCAGTTAATCTGAATTCATAGTTGGCATTGTTATTTAACTGATAGCTGCTATTCACACATGGGACTCTTAACCAAGATAAAGAATGTTTGAATAAAGGAAATATTGACTATTTTGATAACATAAAAATGAGAAATAGTCTTCCATCCAGCAAAAGTCAAAAGGCATTCACATACATACAACAAACTGATTTACGTATTTGCAACAAAAACAATTTACAAGGAATTGGTATCTTGCCTGCTTAAGAAACACCTATGAATTGATTAAGTAAACAAAGGACACAGACAATTCACAACATGGGAACCACTAGCTTACTGACATGGAAAAACTGTCCGCTAGGAAGGAAATGCAAATTCAAATAGGAATGAGATACCCCTTTTGCCTATCTAATGAATGCAATTGAAAACATAGGCCACTATCACCAAACTCAAAAAGGATAGTTGCCCAGTGCTGAGACCAGTATGGTAAATACCATAATTCTCATCATAATTCTCATCATTGTTGGTGGGAATGATCCTTTTGGAAATGAATTACATAATTCGGAGAACTTCAAAATATTTATATGTTTTACCCATAATTTCCTTTTTTGGCAGATTACAAGAAAATATAATTCTATATATTTACAATGGGCTGACTTGTGTTTCCCCCAAATACATATGCTGAAGTCCTAACTCCCAGTGAGATTGTAATGGATGTCAGGTCTTTAGGAGATAATTTTGTTTAGATAAGGAAACTGGGGAGGGGCCTCATGGTGGGATTAATGCCCTAATAAGAGACACCAACGAGTTTACTCTTTCTTTCTAATATGTGAGGACACAGCAAAAGGGCAGCAGCCAACCAACTGGGAAGAATTCCCAACAAAAATTGACAATGATGACACTTTAATCTTGGACTGCTAGACTCCAGAAATGTGAGAAAATTAATTTCTGGGTTTTTTTTCTATTTGCATTGGACCCTGCTTTCTGCCTGAGGTCAGTGCAGAGGTCAACTAGCCATGTTTGCCTTGGAACCTGCATTCTCTCTGAGATTTGTGAATGAGTCCATTAGCCATGTCATCCTTGAACTCGGCATTACCTCTAAGGGGAGAGTGGGCATCCATTAGCCATATCTGCTAACCCAGCATTCTATCTGAAGTCAGCCGAGAGTCCATTAGCCATGCCTTCCTTGGACTCCACAGCTCCCTAGGTCCTTGCAGGGGCCCTTTAGCCGTGTCATCCTGACACAGCATCATATCTGAGGTCAGTTTAGGGCTCCATTGGCCAAGTCTACCAGTCTCTGCATTTTCTTTCAAATGGGTAGTGCTCAATTAGCTATGTCTGCCTTGGAGTCTGCAGTCAGTGCAGGCATCCCTTGGCCATATCTGCCTGTCTGCTTAATCTTGATGTCAGTGAAGGGATCATTCACCATGTCTCCTTCAATTCTATGTTCTCTCTCAGGTCCATGCAAGAATCCATTAACCATGTCTGCCTTGGACTCTTGATTTCTCTGAGCTCGTTAAAGTCTTCCATTTTCCATGGCTGTTTTGAACTATGCATTTCTCTGAGGTCCGTGTTGCAGTTCCTCAACCATGTCTGCCTTGGAGTCTGCATTATCTCTGAGGTTTGTGCAGAGGTCCATTAACCGTATCTGACTTGCAATCTGAATTTCTCCATGTCGGGGTCCATTAGACATTCTGCTGGACTGTATTCTCTCTGAGGTCAGTGCTTTGGTCAATAGCCATTTCTGCTTGAGCTCCTGCATTCTCTCTACCTTTGTGTAGGGGTCAATTAGTCATGTGTACTTGAAGTCAGCAGTCTGTCTGAGGTCAGTGCAGGGATCCATTAGCCACATCTGCCTGTCCCTTCATTCTCTTTGATGTTTGTGCAGGCTTCTATTAGGCATTTTTCCTTTGGAACTCTGCATCCTCTCGAATATCCATGCAGGGGTGTATTACCCATGTCTGCCTTGGACTCTGAATGTACTACAGAGTCAGTTAACCATGTTTGCCTCAAATTACATTTTGCTCAGATCCTGCAGGACTCCATTAGCCGTATCTGATGACTGCATTCTGTCTGATGTCATTTGAGTGGTCCATTATCCATGTCTGTCTTGAACTCTGAATTCTCTCTGAGGTCAGTGAAAGTATCCATTAGCCACGTCTACTGACCATTCGTTCTATCTAAGGTAGGTGCAAGGGTCCATTAGCCTTGTTTCTTTGGACTTGGCTTTATCTGAATTCAATGCAGGAATCCATTTGGCATGTCTCCCTGGAACTATGCATTATCTCTTGGGTTCGGCTTGGAGTCCGTTACTATGTCTTCTTAGACTGTGTTCTAGGTGAAGTCAAGCAGGAGTTTATTAGCCATGTCTGCGTGGACTCTGCATTGTCTAAGTCTGTACAAGGGTCCAAATTCCATGTCAGCCTATCTCTATCTTTTCCTGAAGTTACGGCAGGGTCCATTAGCCATGTCTGCGTCTCTCTGCATCTCCTCAGATAACTGAGAGATGTAGTTATCCATGTGTGCCTGGATGCTGAATTCCCTCCTAGGTGAGTCTGGGGTGAATTAGCTATGTCTGCCTTAGGGTCTACATTCTCTTTTATGTCAGCACACTATATCTAGGTCAGCGCAGGGACCCATTTGCCATGTCTCCCCTGGACTCTGCTTTGTCCTGACCAGTGTAGGTGTCATTGGCGATGTCTACCTTAAACTCTTCATTTTCCGTGATTTGTGGGGCAGTCTATTAAGTATGCCAACCTTGGACTCTGCATTCTCTCTTAGGTGAGTGCACTGATCGCACTGCCATTCACCCTGTCTTCTTGACCCCTGCAATTTCATAAAGGCAGTCGGAGTATAAAAGACAGGTATTGGCCATCCCTAAAATGATACCCACCTGTAGGAACACACACACACACACTCACACTCACACTCACACACTCACACACACTTTGCCCAAGCAATAAGAACTTCTAGATTTGTTTGCATGTATATAATTGCTGTTAATGAAGGTTTCGGTCAGAGCTACTCTGGTGGCTCTGCTGCAAATTGTGGAGTACAGAAAAGATGGTTTTTCCATCTGGCAGTGGCTAAGTTAGAACATGATTGAGGGATCGTGGTTCCTGAAACTTTCTTGGACTCCACATTCCTTTCTCCACATTCCCGAAACTGGGTACCATGGGCCGAGATGAATTCACCAGACTGTCATTTAAGGGATAGGGCACAAAAACTGACTGACACCTTCCAAAGTTTACATTTTTTGGTACAATTTTATAATGTGACAACCATTTCACCCCTTAGGAGAGCAGTACTTCTAGTACTTTAAATACTGGATTGTTGTCTAGTTTAAAAGAACCAAAACTCAATACATAAAACTCTGTGGTCAGAGGGAGGGAGAGCCAGCGGGGCACCTTTGCAAAAGCGCCAGGGCTGCTGGCTCCTCACCACAAACTTGGAAACCCTGCACTCCCACCCCCTTTCCCAGCAAAAGAAACAACATAAGAATAGAAGCCCTAAACCCCTCAGACAACTAGGCAATATGATGAATTTAACTTAGAAAATGCAACTTGGGAAGGAAACTTTTTTAAAAATCCCCTCTTAAGTATAACTTATGTGGAAATATGAAATTAAAATTTAAAAAACCTGTGATTGCACAAATCATAAGTTTTCAATATTTACATAGGAAAAATGGTTCTGAAACTTGAAACAAGCATAAGGGCAGTAAAACTTAGTGATTTCCTGACTGGTTGCAGTGAGAAGACACAAGCCAGGCTTTGATTTGTGTCGCTTTGACAAAGGTGAAGTGAAAATACAAAGCCTCCTAAGAACAGCCCAGCCCCAGAGACCCAAGGCCAGGCCCCGGGAGAGCAGGGTCCCCCACTGACAAGCCTTCCTACACTCGCTGACCAATGTGACACCACACAGGGGACATGCAGAGGGAACAATGTGAGTCTTTTAATATTCTGAATATGACCATGTCTGCATGTAGAATGTTAAAGCCTCAAGAGAAACTAGTAGCAACATAATCCCAACTCCCTGCATGATGCTATATCACCTGACTCTCCTCACCTAGCCATCCTCTCCAGATTATACTTGAAAGGGTCTCTCAGGACTATGAATACCTTGCTCTAAAGTCATAGCTGGCTCTGGATTTCAAACAGAGTGGGGCACAACTTGTTTGGATTAAATTAAATGAAATGTGAAAGCTTGGTTTTTCCACAATATCTATGGAATAATTTAATATTTTTATTTTTACTTAAAGCATTTTTTATTGAAGTAACATTGGTTTATAACATTGTGTAGGTTTCATGTATGAATCATTAAAAATCAACATCTGCATCTATTACATTATGTGCACCACTAAAAAGTCTAATTCCATCCTTCACCATATACTTGACCCCTTTTATCTGATTTACCTCCCCTTCCTCCTTCCCTTCTGGTAAAAATTAAATTGGCCTTATAGTCTAAAAGTTTATTTTTATTTTACTTAGTTCATTTGCTTTGTTTCTTTATGTACCACATATGAGTGACTCATACTCTGCTGGTCTTTCTCCATCTGATTTCACAAAGCGTACCCATCCAGGTGGTTGCAAATGGCAATAACCAGCCTTCCTTCCTTTCCTTTCGCTTTCCTTCCTATTACTGAATAGTATTCCATTGTTTATATATACCACATCTTCTTTATCCAATCATCTATTAATGGATATTCAATTGTTGTTTCCAGTTCTTGGTTATTGTGAGTAATGCAGTGATGAATATGTGGGTGCATGTATCTCTTTGAATCAGTATTTTCATGTTCTTTGGGTAAATACCCAGAACTGTAATAAATGGATTATATGTAATTTCTATTTTTAATTTTTTGAGAATTCTCCCTACTGTTTTCTATAATAACTACACCCATTTACATTTCTACCAACAGTGTATAAGTGGTCCCATCTCTCCACATTTTCTGCAACACTTGTTTCTTGTCTTTTAATAATAGCCATTTCCACAGGTGTAAGGTGATATCTCATTGTTGATTTTCATTTCCTTAATAATAAGAGATGATGATTATCAGTTCATATGCTTGTTGGTCATCTGTATGTCTGTATTCAGTGTCTATTCAGATCCTCTGCCCATTTTTAAATCGGGTTGTTTGGTTTTCTTTCTTTTTTTTATTTTATATATATTTTACATCATTCTTCCTTTTTGTACACTGTATGCTTTCTCCTCTCAGGTGTAGTCCCCGTGCAGTTCCCACCACCAATTCACCTGGGTTGTTTTGGTTTAGTTTGGTTTTGGTTTTGTTTTTTGGTTATGAACACCTTGTCGGATGTATTATTTGCAAATACCTTCTCCTAATCTGTAAAATTCAGTATCATTTAATATTGACCAGAATGCCTTTGCTTGTTGCTGACCACTGAACACTGTGGAGTTGGTGGCGGAGTGAGGGGGATCGGGGCCTTTGTGGGCTGGGCAGAGAGAGTGACTAGAGGCAAAGAAAAGAGCTCAGGCAATGATGACTCCCGGGTATGAGAGCCTGGGCGCCTGCCTCCATGCTCCACAGATGAGACCCAGTGCCCTAAGAGGTAGCAAAGAAGTCAGACTTTGAAACTATTTTCGGTTGGCCACAGGATGTCGGACTATCCGCGGGATATCGGATTATCCACGGTATAGTGGATTATCCACCCTAGCCTGTGGTGGGAGGGGCCATGAGGCCCCGCCCATCAGCCCTTGCCTGCCTTTCATGTGCGCTACGCCCCCATCGCCTAGGTGGTGAGCTCGAGGAACTTAGAGCTTCTCTAGCGGCCGCGTGCTTGAGGACGACTGACTGGAAGTTGGGTGGTGCGGAGGAGCAAGCACTGCCCCTGAGAAGGCCCTCAGAGTGCGCCTGGGAGGTCGAGGCTTATCGCACGCCCAAGTGTCACGGGGCGCCCAAGCAGGTGCTGGGACAATGTTTCGGCTCATTTCCAGGGCTTTGACCTTTTTCCGCAGGGGAGGGGACTCATCTGAGGTAGAGAAGACGCAGCATCTGAAGCTCCTGGAAGGTAATTCCTCCCCTCCCTCCCCAGAAGCGTGCAGCTGGGAGTACACTCTACTGGTTGTGAGCCTCGGGCTCCCACGGGCGGGGTAGGCCCTGGGCTGCACCTTCCTGCGCGAGGGGCATCCCGAGCCCCCAGTCCTTGGCAGTAGTGTAGGCAGAGAAGGCGCCTGGGAACCTGTGCCCGACCCTTGCATTTACCGGGGTGTTTTTGGAACTTTTCTGGGGTAGATGCCGTGTGAATGTGCCACAGACTCCTTTCCATATTCCTGTGGAGCGCATCTCCCTGATTTGAGGGTGAATTTGATTTTATCTGTTGTCCCCTAGGGGAACAGGAAGCTCCATTTTAGTTCCTCATCTTTGTATTTTCAAAATCTTCCCTGCAAAGGAACAGGCAAAACTAAACCAAAACAAACTAGAAATCTGAATGCAAAATGGAGATTACTGTAGGGGGTAGGGAACAGAGGGAGATGGGGCCCCAGTAGTTTGTAGTGGAGGATTATGGGCACCTTGGCTGGTAAGTGCAGTGTGGTGTGGTGTGGTGTGGTAACATACATCTGAAGATGCGCGAACCTTTTCTGCTAAATCATATACCGTGTTGTAAATCGCTGCATCTCAAAAAAAAAAAGTTAATAGTATTTAAGGGAAAAAACCCTCCCAGAGTCCAGCACTGATGACTTGGGACGCTTGTGAAGGCCTCATTTTGTAGGTGGGAATCCCTTAAAACAAAAGACTCAAAGGTAGGACTTATTTATAATTATTGTAATATGTGTTTGCTTTTGAGATGAATTAATGAAACCTTTTGTTCAACCATCTCTTAGGTGACGCCAGGTTAAAAACTGTGCAGGGAGTTGTGACAAAGTTATGTAGTGATTATGGCTTGATTAATGAATTGATCTACTTCAGTTGTGATGTTGTGACTGGCCGTGTGCTTCCAAAAGTTGGACAAAAAGTTATTGCCATTGTGGAAGAAGATAAAACATCTAATGAATTGAAAGCAATCAAAGTAAGAGTTCTATGAATTTGGGGGCCGTCTTTATTGGGGATGGGGACTTTTAACCTTTCTTCTATTTATTTAGCCTCTCTGAGGTGACCTGGTAAAATGGATGTAGAGTGGAATCGGACTTCAATTGAAGTTAATTGGGGCATGTGTTCTTATCTTTGTACTGATATCAGTTTATAAAAGTATAAATTATATATGTCTCCTTTAGCATTTAAAAATATAGCTTACAGTGATATTTATTAAAACTATAGTATCCTGTGGCTTCCTTTTTCTCACACAAATAAAGGTTTTTTGCATTTGTTGAAATGTAATTTCTAGATGAACATACATTTTTCTAAAAAAAAATATTTCTTTATGCATACAAACTGGGATATAGGCTAGAGGTGTGGAGTGGTGAGAGGATTCACCAGAGACAGAGGAGCAGAACAGGCGGATGGACCAAAGTACACTGCTGAGGGGAGCAGCGGGCGAGGCAGGAGAGGTCTGCTGTGCCATGTGGGAAGCTCCCCGACCAGGGACTGAACTCTATTGCAGTGGCTCTGGACAGCTTCACAGAACTGCGCTTAACCCCTTATACCACCTGGAAGGCTCCGGAACATACATTTTAATCAGTAAAAAAAGATACAAATTATATACCATAAGATTGTCTGTTTTAAAGGTATAGTTCAATGTCATTTTTAGTAAGTTTACAGTCATGCAGCCATCACCTCAGTACAGATATTTATTTTATTTTTAGATATTATTTTAATGGGAAAATCAAATTGTGCTTCAGCTTTATTGCACTGACATTGTCAGCGGCAGCCTGTGAAATTGACTACTGATTTTGACAAAGTTGGAAGTATTGTCTATCTTTGAAATCTTTGCCAATCTGAAAAAAAGGGTCTCATGATTTTATTTTGCATTTCTTTCAAGTCTATGCATTTCTTTCAAGTCTATTCATTTCTTCAAGTCTATGCATTTCAAGTCTTGCATTTCTTTAAAGGTCTATGAGTAGAGGACCTTTTATTCTTAGAGTTACTTATGTATTAGGAACATTAGGGCTATTTGTATGTTATGGAAATTTGAGCTTTGTTAGATGTCCTCCAAGGCTGTCTTTCAACTTTGTGGACTTCACTTTTTACATGCTATCAGTGTGCCCATCTTGTCCATGTGGCTTTTTGGTTAAATAAAAATTCTGACAAAGGCTTTTCATATCATAATTTTACAGATATTCACATAGATTCTCCTCTAAGGTTATTTAATTACATCCAAATATTTGGTTTGCCTGGAGTTGATTTGGGTGTAGCTCTTGAGAGGAAGAGATTTTGTTATGTTAACGGCTCCTCCTTTGTCTCCATACCTTTAATGGAATAATCCATTTTCCTTGCTGAACTTAAATGCTACTCTATCCATATACTACTACATTGCTATTAGCATTTGAAACTATAGAGACCTACTGTTGTGTTCTTTTGATTGTGTTAGCTTGCCCTGGAGGTATGGTCAAATGCTTTACTTGTTAGAGTACTGTAGCATATTTCAATGTTTGGGAGCCTGGTTTTCCCTATCGAAACTATTTAAGTTTTTGGAATTTACTGACCATTTTTGCATGTTGGTTTTTCTATATTAATTTTAAAATGTTGTGCACAGTTCCCCCAACCACAAACACCCATCAAGATTTTTTAATTGGGTTGACTTAATTTTTGGATTTAATTTATGGAGAACTGACATAATGATAATAGTCTTTCCTCCAAAAAAAAACCATTTCTCTTCTTATATGCCTCTAAAGTGCTTTATAGTTTATGTCAAATAGGTTCTGTGTGTATTTCCTGCTTATTTTATTTCTCGTAGTTTGATATTTTTTTTTTTTTAAAGATTTATTTATTTATACATACAAGCTGGGGTACAGGCCAGAGGTGTGGGGCGGCGAGAGGGTTCACCACAGACAGAGTGGGGAGCAGAACAGGCAGATCAGAAATACACTGCTGAGGGGAGCAGCGGGCAAGGCAGGAGAGGTCTGCCGCACCATGTGGGATTCTCCCCGGCTGGGCGTCGAACTCGCATCACTCGCTGCCGACAGCTCCACAGCGCAGCACTCAACCGCTGCACCACCAGGGAGGCCCGTAGTTTGATATTTTTATCCCATTATCAAGACACATTTTATTCACATTATTTAACTTTTAAAATAAACTTAATTTGGGCCTCCCTGGTGGCGCACGATGGAGCTATCAGCAGCCACTGCAGCACGAGTTAGATCCCAGCAGACCTCTCCTGCCTCGCCCGCTGCTCCTCTCAGCAGTGTATTTCAGTCAATCTACCTGTTCTGCTCCCTACTCTGTCTCAGGTGAATCCTCTCACCAGCCCCTCCAACACCTCTGGCCTACACCTCAGCTTGTATGCATAAATAAGTCTTTTTAAAAACCCTTAATGTTAGCATGATTTAAATCATTATTAATGTATTTATATATTAAATGTCAAACCAATTTTGTCTCTTATATAGAGTCCTGTATCTATTTTTGTGACATAATTTGCTAGATGGCAAACTTACTGAACTCTTCTTTTGCCATTCTTAAATGGTTGAGATTTACTTTATTGTTATTACTAGTACTTAGATAGCAACTAGTTACAAATAAATTTTAATATTTTTTGTTCAATTTTTTGAAAGAAAAATTTTTGAGATATTGTTAGTGTTTTTATGGATTTTGCTTTAAATATATGTATTGTTTTGGTAGAATAGTCATTTTAGCTATACAGTGACCCCCTGCTTATAATCAATCTACTATAAGACCAAATCTAACATTTAGTGAATTGAGGGGAGGGAGGAGAGGGAAGATAAGGGCACAAAATGGAATCGAAAAGGACACAAGGGACCATGGAGATGGATCACGGGTGAATTGGTGGTGGGCTACCCAAGGGGAATACAAAATGTAAAAGATATAAATAACAATAAAAATATGTATTTTAAAAAAAAAGAAAAAGAAAAAATTTAGTGAATTGGTATGAGAATTTGGTTTTTCCCACCCACTCTATCAGCAAACTCTAAGTGATTTTGAAATAACCTTTTCCAATTTAAGTTACTTTACTTATTTATAATTTCATCCTTTTAATGTCTATAAAAATGAAATCCAGTATTTTTGTTGTTGTATAAATTACAGTCGTATAAACTTAGTTAAATGCTGAACACTTGGAATTGTGCACTGTTAATGTGTTATTGGGTCGACATATTTCCACTAAAAGATCGTCTGTAGAATGGATTACTATGTAAAGTGGGGGAATCTGTTGTATTGATTCTCCCTACCCATGAGCATGGAATGTCAAGGGGATCAAACCTTCTGTCATGATTTAAATCCTTTAATAGTGTCATTTGTATTAATCCCTTACCACCTTGGCTAGGTTAATTCCTAGATACTTATTTCTTTTTGAAGGATTGAATGGAATTAGTTTCTTAATTTCTTTTTCTTCTCATTCATTGTGTATAGATAAAAACACAATGGCTTTTGGTATGTCAGTTTGTTAGCTTGACACTTTGCTGTATTCATGTATTGTTTCTAATATTTTGGTGGCATCTTTAGGGATTTCTATACATAATACCATATCATCTGCAAATAATGAGTTTCTCTTCTTTTTTTACAACCTGAATTCCTTTTATTTCCTGTTGTCTGATTGCTCTAGCTAAAACTTCTACTGCTAAATTAAACAGAAGTGGTGACAGTGGCACCCTTGTCTTCTTGATCTTAAAGGCAATTTTGTCAGTTTTTCACCATTAAGTATTGCTATAGACTTGTGAATTTGAACTTTATTATGTTGAGGTAGGTTCCTTCTATTGCAATCTTGTTTAGAATTTTTATCATAAGTGGGTGCTGAATCTTATCAAAGCTTTCTTTGCATCTTGAGATTATCATGATTTTTATCTTCTTGATAGGGTTATTACATTGATTAATTTACATATATCAAATCACCCTTGCTTCCCTGGGATAAATCCAACTTGATCATCATGTATAATCCTTGTAACATTGTTGAATTCAATTAATTAATATTTTGTTGAATTTTTTTAGGATTGATTGATTTATTTATACATACAAGCTGGGGTGTAGGCCAGAGGTGTGGGGGGGTGAGAGGGTTCACCAGAGACAGAGTGGGGAGCAGAACAGGCAGATCCACTGAAGTACACTGCTGAGGGGAGCAGCAGGCGAGGCAGGAGAGGTCTGCTGCGCCATGTGGGAAGCTCCTGGGCCAGGCATAGAACTCTCGGGAGCGCAGCTGCCCTACGCTTAACCTGTTGCGCCACCAGGGAGGCCCCTTGTTGAAGATTTTTGCATCGATATTCATCAGGAATATTGGTCTGTAATTTTCTTGTGCTGCCTATCTGGTTTTGGTGTTAGATAATGTTGGGATAGTAAAATGTATTAGAGAGAATTTCCTATTCTTGAATTTTTAGAAAAGTTTGAGCTAGATAGGCATAAATTCTTCTTTAAAGCCATCTGGACCTGGTTTTTGTTTTGGGGGCAAATTTTTTATTGCTGTTTCAGTTTCCATGGTTGTGATCAGTTTATTCAGCTCTTCTTTTTCTTCCTGGTTTAGTCTTTTCTCCTTCTTGAACCTCCATGATATAGATGTTAGGTTATTCCAAGTAGCTCTTACACTTCTAAGTTTTTCAGTTATTTTTTTCTCTGTTTTTTATTTGTATATTTATTTGTGTATTCTCTACCACTATGCTTTCAATCTCACTAATTCTCTCATTACTTGTGTTTGTCTTTTTTTTGGACTCTATTATATTTTTAAATTGGGTTATAATTTTTTTTGATCCATTCCTTTTTGTGGTAGTCTCATATGTTCTCAATCTTTATTGTGTTCCTGTTTTACATCATCCATTGATTTTCACTTTTTCCCATTGTTTTTCTTTTTTTTAAAGAGCTTTCTTAGGCCTTTAAAAAAATTATTTATTTATGCAGAGAAGAACTGGGGTGTAGGACAGAGGTACAGTGAGGGGGTGAGAGGATTCACCAGAGACAGAGTAGGGAGCAGGACAGGTGGATCTACTGAAATACACTGCTGAGGGGAGCAGCAGGTGAGATAGGAGAGGTCTGCTGCGCCATATGTGGGTTAGCTCCCTAGCAGGTGGTCGAATTCAGGCCACAGTGGTGATAGTGCTGAGTGTAACCCCTCTGTCACCAGGGAGGCCCTCCATTGTTTTTCGTAACTCAGTAAGCATAGTTAGAACTGTTACTGTCAACTCCACTTCAGGTTTATTCCACAGTTCTGCTGGGTTGAGACTTCTCAGGGTTTTTTCCTCTAACATTTGTGCTCTGTTCTGTATCTTCATTTTCAGTTTTCATTTTTTCAAATGCTAATATATGATTTCCTTTTCTTATCTTAATATAAATCTGGGGTGTTTTTTTTTAACCACCACCTTTAGGTGTCTGTCATTTCAAAGACTGCTGCCCTTGTGCCTGTTCAAATGACCGGGGTACTGGTGCTGGTAAAGGATAATAGGTAGGAAAGAACCAGAGCAGTAGGGCATCAAAAGGTCACCTCCAGTGACACATCAATGTTCAAACTTCCTACTGTGCTGTGGGTACCCAGGTAGAGTGGTGCATCCATAGTGAGTCCCTCCCTTAAAACTGAACTCCACGGCCAAATATCTTATATAGTCTCTTGGCAGCTTCAAGCTCAGGAGGGTCCTGCTCTGTCCCCCAGCTGCCCTAGCCTTGATTTGGAATCTCATGGTTTTCTTTTTTATTATTAATTTACTTTATTTTTTATTGTTATTTATATCTTTTACATTGCGTATTCCCCTTGGGTAACCCACCTCCAATTCACCCATGATGGACCCATCACCATTGTCCCTTGCGCTCTTTTCTTCCCCCTTTTGAGCCCTTATCCTCCCCCTCCCTCGCTGGGTGTCTCTCTCTTGTTTGGTTCCCCTATATTCCTGTTATAAGGGAAACCATTTGATATTTTTCTTGCTTTCTTGCTTGTTACTCTAACTTAAAAAATGTTTTCTCTTCCTCCTTGCTGGCTCCCTAGCTCTGTCTTCAACCCTACCCCCAGGTGGGAGGTAAAAATCTCTCTCTTTTCACAGTCTGGGTCAAATCCCACTTTCTCCAAGAAATTGTCATATTCTCTCAGTCTGAAATTTTCTCCCGACTTGGAAGTTGCAGAAACCAAGTTTTGCATTTGTTTTTACCACTTGTAACAAGTTGCTTTGTATTTAGTTATTTTTGTCCTTTACGCCCCTTTATGAATTCTGGGAGGGCAAGAACAGTAGATCTTTTATCTTCTAAACTAATACTGTCAGTGCATTAAAAGCATAATGTCTTTAGACACGTTTTAAAATTATAATACAACACAGAGTGAACCCTGTGTTAAAATATTGACTCTAAATTTAATGTGCTAATACTGGCTCATCAATGGAATATATTTATTAATTGAACAAATGCAAGTAATAGGAGAATCTGTGAATGAGGGAGAGGAATATATGGGAACTTTGTGCTCAGTTTTCTTAAACTACTCTAAAAAATAAAGTGAAAACTATATGATTATCATCTCATCTCTGTGATATGTTTGTCAGGTGAAATATATTCACCAACTGTTTATTATAGTTGTTTAAACCATTTTTTGAACAACAATGATTGAAGCAGGTTTCTGACTTCTAAGCTTTTGTTACGTTTGAAGTAACTGTTTCCTTTTGATTTTATTCCCGGTTAACATTCTTTTAATGGAGGTATACTTGACATATAAATTATATTAGTTTTAGGTATACAGAATTATGATTGGATATTTGTATATATTATAAAATGATCACCCAGTATGTCTAGGTAGCATCCATCATATATACAGTTTTTTTTTCTTGTGCTGAGAACTTTTAGGATCTACTCTCTTTTCAAATATACAATATGTTATTGTTAACTGTAGTCACAATGCTACACATTCCATCCTTATATTTGTTTTATTACTGAAAGTTTGTGCCTTTTAATCTTGAAGTAATGGCTTCTTTGTCTCACAGGTGGATGTTCTCTATGATAATTGCCCAGATGATGGACAGTCAGACCCCCGTGCTAGAGTTTCACTTGCCTGCCCTCCAGGGGAAGATGCTGGCTACATTACTCATACAACTTACTTTTCGCTGAATGTTGTTTGTAAAGGTGCAATTCACATTTGTAGATTAAGTTTTATCTACTTTTTAATTTTATAGATTGGATTTGGAGATGGTTACAAGGTCAAATTTGAGCAAGCTTATTTGGTGAGAGGATTTTAGTACTAGGTCTACCTCTCCGGTATTGTTGGCTCCAATTTGAGGCCCTTTTATACTTGACATGGACCTCTGGAGTTGGAAATAATATACAGCAAGGGGTGGGATATGTAATGTTTTCTAAAACTCATATTATCACTGCTGCATTTTCATTTATTGAATGTAGTTACTAGTATTTGTGGGTAATTTTTAATGTAGGCATTGAATTTTTAACCTAACTGAAAAATATTACAAATATGCATAGATAGTCTTTAAAATACTTCAAACACTTTAATATAAGACTTGGAGACAGCCTTGTACCTTTCTAATTGTGTGTGTGTGTGTGTGTGTATGTCCATTGTTGAATTCTATTTGGAATTATGTGCTATAACACTTTGTTTTTTAATGCCTAAAGTAATAAATCATTAATTTATTTATGCTTTTGAGTTTAATTCCGCTCAAGATAGGGTGCTAGATCTTGGCAACCAAGTAAATAAGACTTTTTGAAACTCAGCCTGCAGAGACCTCAGTGTAACGGAGAGACCAGGAGAGCGCACTCAGTATATGAGCACTCTGAACATGATGAAAACAACATCATTGAGCAGAGAAGCAAGAATGAGCCACTTGTGGGGGCGAATTGGGGAAGGCTGCCTGGAGGAGATGCTCCTTGAGCTAGACTCAGTAACCCCACAACTACCTGCCTGGCTGGATTTCAAAAGATAAAGTAAAAACTTCATACCTGCCTAAGCAGCTGTGCCGTTTAGCTTGAATACAAAGTAGGGAGGTGGGCCTCCCAGGTGGCGCGGCGGTTAAGCGCTGCGCTGTGGAGCTGTCGGCAGCGGCGACGCGAGTTCGACGCCCGGCCAGGGAGAATCCCACATGGTGCTGCAGACCTCTCCTGCCTCGTCCACTGCTCCCCTCAGCAGTGTATTTCTGATCTGCCTGTTCTGCTCCCCGCTCTGTCTCTGGTGAACCCTCTCGCCGCCCCACAGCTCTGGCTTGTACCCCAGCTTGTATGTATAAATAAAAAATAAATCTTAAAAAAAAAAACAAAGTAGGGAGTTCGTTCAGCCATACCATGCAGCTTTTTTTTAAAGATCTATTTATTTATGCATACAAGCTGGGGTAGAGGCCAGAGGTGTGGGGCGCGAGAGGGTTCACCAGAGACAGAGTGGCGAGCAGAACAGGCGGATTGATGGAAATACACTGCTGAGGGGAGCAGCGGGCGAGGCAGGAGAGGTCTGCCGCGCCATGTGGGAATCTCCCTGGCTGGGTGTAGAACTCGCATCGCCTCTGCCAACAGCTCCACAACGCAGCGCTCAACCGCTGTGCCACCAGGGAGGCCCACCAAGCAACTTTCCATTTTACTTTTCCTGGATGTAAAAGCCAGGACTTGACCTTAGTTATTAACCCTGGAAATCTCCAAGTTTCTTGTTTGAACAATGCTCAGGGTAGAGTTTCTATTTTTGAGATGTGTAAAGACCAAGGAGCAAAATACTAAACATGAGAAAAATAATTAAAAGTTCAGCTTTAAACATAATAATTTGTGTGTGCACTTGGATATATGAATCTGAATTTGGTTAAGAGTTGCAGTATATACATTTTGGAGTTACAGTGGAAATTATATAAAGCCACACAAAAATGTGGATAGAAAAGAGAGAGGAGAGGAGACTGGAGTGGAGGAGAGTGAGGTCTTGGGTCATTCTAAATTTTAGTTGTAATGGAAACTAGGAGGAACAAGGAAAGGACTATGAAGAAACTAGGAAATCCTGGGTCATAGAGTACAGCAATGTTTAACTTTAGTAGATATTACCAGCTTTCTGAAGTAGTTGTACCACATTTTACTTCCAGTAGAGTAAGAATTCCATTTACTTGAAATCTTCCTTGGTACCTTTGTATCCTGTGAAAACCTATAAATATTTGTTTATAATTGTAAAATATGAAATATATCAAGTTCATCTTCTATCCAAAACACTGAGAAAATTGTTTCTCTATATAGCAATTTGTTCTATTGCTACTGCTACCACTAATAGCAGTCAACACTTACTTAGTACTGATTATGTGCCAGGTATGCTGTGTGCTTTCTATATATTGATTGTTTCTCCAACTCTATGTGGTAAATACTACTCTTAGATGCGCATATTATAGATGAAGAAATATAGGAACAGAAAAGTAAGTAACTTGACCAAACGGAGGGAGTGGCAGTTTCAAGGTTTGGACCCAGGCAGCCAGATTCATATGTGTGTTATTACTTTTGTACTTTCCTGCCTCTCCAGAAAGGGTTATGATTGTAACCAGTGATCTTGTGATGCACAGTTGATGTTTTCCCCAATAGACTCTATTAAACCAGGAGAGACTCCGTACCTAAAGGATTATATGCCACCTCTCTGACAGGAAGGCTTAAAGGTTACCTGGTTTAAAATATTCAAAATGTACCTTTGATGTAATAGAAACTATTTTAAGGTAGTTCAACATCACAGTCATTTGTCAAATTTAATATTACAAACAAGAAAAGATAATTCCAACTCGATTTCTCATCATGGCTGTTTTAGGTTTTGAGCCTTATGAGGGTGATCGAGTAGAAATTGCATTTTCCATGCAACCAGATGGGTGGACTAGAAAGGCCCTCTTGGTGAAACCTCTGAGACATAAGCATGTGCATGAGGTAAGTCATTTGTGTGTTGCTCTTAACTTGTTTCTGTTTATCCTTCCTTTAGTGATATTTTTGCTCCTCGGCATTCTATTGGGTATGTTGGGAAACCTAAAAGGAAATATTCTTTGCCAAAGAAGAGTATTTTCTTACACTCCATAATTAAGATCTAAATTATGTGGTTTCTTTGAAAAATAAGTGGGAAATTCAGTTTGCACAAAGGTGCAGATGAAACTTGGTATGTGACAGAGGAAGTAGAGAGAAATGATGTTCTGTTTGCCTCCACGTTCCTTTTCTCAATCCCTTTCACGCTCTCAGCCATAACTAGAGAGCTTAATGAATATTGTGTATTGTATTTAAAACAGTTTCTATTTCTAGAGCTGGGCACCATCCTCAGCAATTCTGACTTAATAGGTGTGAGGGGGGGTCTGGGCATGACTATTTTACAAAGTGGTTGTGGTGTTGCCATGTGCAACCACGTGGGAAATCACTGATTTGAAGTGACCTATCATTTAGAGCCCAAGTAAGAAGGAGCAGACCCTGTTTCAGTGTACTCTGCTTTTGCATATACCTTTCCATTTTTGTCATTACAGGTCTACATTACTAGTGTACACGGAAGAAATGGGGTGATAGATGATAGTATCTTTTTCACCCTGGATTCTCTCAAACTTCCTGATGGCTACATACCCCATGTATCCGACCTTGTCAGTGCCGTCGTGGTGGAGAGCATTCAGTTCTGCTATCTTTGGAGAGCAATTTCTGTGATGCCGGTGAAAAGGCAGTAATAAGAAAACACTGTGTTTATTCTTTGTGCAACATTAATTCTTCTTTTGGCAGTTAGGGCCCTTATTTAAATATATTTTGAAAATATGGCTCATTAAATGTCAACATTTAATTCAGGTATAACCTGTAAAGTACAGTTAATTCAAATACAACCTAAATGGAATGTATCTTCTGGAAAGTGTTCAGCATATTTAATTCTTGATTAAAGGCATTTTCATTTTAATCCTTTCTAATTTTATATTCATGATTTTCTGCTTTTAGTGGGTGCTATTTTTTAAATTAATCTACATTCTTTTTTCACCTTTAGAAAAAAGTTTCTAATCAAAGAAACTTCTTTTTTCAACACATTGTGTATCCAATTTTTAAAAAATATTCTAGTTTGTGTTACAGGCCAGTGGGACCAACATCTAGTGCTTAATTCTCACTTTACGAGTCAGTGGTTGGAGTCAGTACCTTCCCGATTTTAGGTATCACTCAGTGATTCACTTCAGAAATAGCGATCACCTTCTGTGTGCCAGGTGCTGGGGTGATAGCCTTGAACACAAAGGCCAAAATTCCTGCCCTCTGGAAACTGCCTTCTCTCCATGGCCACTTGGCTTCCTGAGCCTTGGCAGCAGAGGTGGCAGGTGGGAGCTGTTGGAGCACCAGGTCCCTACCAAAAGGGTCATTGCAAGCAGCCCTTGGCCATCATTTCGAATGCAGGGCACTTGCTCATCTGTCTCACGTCAGGGCGTCGCCGTGTTCTCCCTAAAAGGGTGATGTGATGCTAGGAATTGGAAGAGTAGGTACCAGGATGGAAAGGAAAGAAGACAATGATCTGGAAAGGGGTTGCAAACTTTGACCATTGGGCCAAATCTGGCCTGCCAACACTTTTTCTAAAAATAGCTTTACTCTGGGGCCTCCCTGGTGGCACAAGGGGTTAAGTCTCTTCATGATGGAGCTATCTGCAGCCACTGCAGCATGAGTTTGATCCCCAGCCAGGGAGCTTCCCACATGGCACAGCAGACCTCTCCTGTCTCCCCGCTGCTCCCCGCAGTAGTGTATTTCAGTAGATCCGCCTGTTCTGCTCCCCGCTCTGTCTCTGGTGAATCCTCTCACCCTCCCCCCCACACACACACCTCTGGCCTACCCCCCAGTTCTTGTATGCATAAATAAATAAATCTTTTAAAAAATAGCTTTACTCAGACATGATTTATATAACATGCAACTCACTGCAAGTGTACAAGTCAGTGTTTTGGTATGTTTGCAGTGGTATGCAGCCATCACCATGATCTTAACACTTTGTGTGCCGGTGCCCTTTAAATTTACCAGCCCTGGGCCTCCCTGGTGGCGCAGCGGTTGAGCGCTGTGCTGTGGAGCTCACGATGTGAGTTCGATGCCCAGCCGGGGAGAATCCCACATGGTGCGCAGACCTCTCCTGCCTGGCCCGCTGCTCCCCTCAGCAGTGTATTTCTGATCTGCCTCTTCTGCTCCCCACTCTGTCTCTGGTGAACCCTCTCACCGCCCCACGCCTCTGGCCTGTACCCCAGCTTGTATAAATAAATTAAAAAAAAATTTACCAGCCCTTGGGGCCGGCCATTTTCTGTGCCACCGTATGAATGGTAGAAGCATTCAATAAAACACAACTCCTGAACTACTGGATATTAAAAAAAACCTGTAATATCTCTTATAAAATACCTTACACTTTCACCAAAACAATGTGTAAAGCTTCTAGACTGAGTACGATCAAAGAAATAGCTCCTAATAGTTCCAAATAAATCCACCGTGGCGTGAAAAACTGGAGACTAGATGAACACGTATTAATACATGAGCGGCCACCTGATACTGGTGCCAAAAACACGTACTAATACGTGAGTGGACCACAAAGTGTTAACTTTAGAACATTTTTCAATCCTGTTTGAAAACAGCCCACATCAGGAATAAAAATCCTGATTTGTACATTTCAATTTTTTGATAGCCTCAAAGAAACCTTTACTCCCTTTCCTACATTTTAGAGTCAGTTCAAGTGGTCATGAAACTCTTCAAGCACTGAGGTCCAACTGCATTCAACTAGTCACTCTTGTGGATTCAGATGGCACTTGGGATCTGAATTTCAAATTACCAGTCCCACCCTGCATGCTGCCTGTTTCTTGAATGTGTAACCAGTTGTCTACCGCTGGGAGCTGGCACATTTAGGGCCCAGCAGGTATCCAGAAACTGTAAGGCCCAACAGGATTACCCCACTTATAGGGCCTAGGAGGGAGCCGAAATCCAAAAGGCCCAGCATGGAGAGGGCATCTATAAGGCCCAGCAACGCGCCTGCAATCGGGCTCAGCAGCAACTCAGCACCTATGGGCCAAGCAGAGACCAGCAATTATTGTGCTCTGCTGGAAGATGGCACTTCCAAGGCCCAGTATGGGGCCTGCACTTACAGGGCCCAGCAGGGAACCGGCACCTCAGCAGGGTGCCAGTGCCGACACTGCACAGCAGGGAACCAGCACCTCTGGGGCTACTCAGGGAGCCCGCGCCTATAGGGCTCAGCGGGGTACCGGCACCCACAGGACTGGGCAGGAGTCCATACCTATAGGACTCGGCAGGGGGCGCGCCCTATGGGGCTCAGCAGGGTGCAGCGCCTATAGGGCTCAGCAGGGAACCGCCTGGGGGAACAGGCCCATCTGCAGCGCAGGATCCAAGCAGTCTCGAGGAGCCATTGGGCACAGGGTGGGCTCGCTGCTTTGGCCCAAAGGAGCCGGACCCTGCTGTGCTGTTTAAGCGCCGGTTACCTGCTGAGCCCTATAGGCACCCGCTCCCTCCTGAGCCCTACAGGCGCCAGCACCCTACTGAGTCCTATAGGCGCTGGTTCCCTGCTGAGTCCCATAGGCGCTGGCACCCAGCTGAGCACTCTAATTCCTGGCTCTCCCCTGGGCTCTCTAGGAGCCAGTTCCCCTAGGCGCCCTTTAAGTGCAGGCGCCCTGCTCAGCACACGACTGGTTAGGGAGGGGATCTGGCCGATCTCCGGTCTCCCTAAAGCCAAAGTCACGGCGCATCGGGCATCGTTTCCAGCTCTGGCCAATGAGCTTCAGGAAAGCAGTCCCTTGACCTGGTCCTCCACCTGAATCCAGCGGGCCTGCGCTGGGCCACCGAAGCTGCAGTTCCCAGCAGGTTGGCAAAGAAATTAAGAACCTGGTAGGGAGCAGGTACCGCTAGCGCACAGCAGGGGTCCGGTGAGCCCCATGACACCGGGAGGCGAAATCCCGCGAGATCTCGGCCGCCTGTTTGCCGTGATTTGCGGACTGTGGAGGCCACCACGCGAGACCTCCCACCTCCTCCCACCTCCTCTCACGCACATGCTACAGGACCCGCCATCTTGGCGAGCCCCGTGTGCCCCTGGGAGCGAGATCCCCGGAGGTATTAGCCGCAGGCTCAGCAGAGTCTGTGGTGGGGTCTAGGCCACCCTTGACCCGAGAGCACGCGAGACTTCCCACCCGTGAACTCGCTGGCCTGAACACCCATCATCTCGGCGAGCCCCCGAGCCGCTCGGAGGCTAGTCCCGTGAGATGTCGGCCTACTGCTCGCCAGACTTGCGGCCTGCAGTCCGTGATCACGCGAGACTTCCCACCCGAGAGCTACAGAAGCAGCGCCTCTGGTCTCACAGAACCTGAGTCAAAGGAGCAGGCGCCCTGAATGCCCTCCCGGGGGTCATAAAGGGTTTAAACTGGTTGCAGCCGCTTGCTGACTGTTGGAAGCAGTTGCAGCAGCTTCCTCTGGGCAGGACCTTGTGAACTGGTCTGAAACACTACTGCATTTATTCTGTGTCCTGTCTGTCTGTGGTGTTGGCGCCAGGTGCACGTGGCCGATCACGTGGCATCCATGCCTGGAGCACGTGACTGGCGGCCGTCACCTTACCAGTGGCGGTCACGTGGCACTGGTGCCTGACACGCGTGGGTGTTCACGTGGCGCCCGAGCCCGTCACACGTGACCAACGGCGCTCAAGTAGAGCCGGCACCAGGTACGCGTGACTGAAGTCAGGCATCCAGGCAGGGCTGGGGCTGTGAACGTGTTGTGTGCTGCAGGGCCTCTAAGCTGCGACCACCGGGGCTGCCGGATCCTGCCCTGGGGCTTGCAAAGGTGGGAAGCGGAGTAGAGCCTCGAAGCTCCTCTCTCAGCTCCTCTCTCCCCTCAGCCCTTCCCCTTTCCTTGGGCCCCCTGCTGTTCCTTCCTCTCCCCGCAGGCAGCACCACCCCTCCGTCCTCACCAGGAGGCTGTGTGGCCCTGACCGCAGCCCAGCGGCTTCTCCTTCCTAGGCCCTTTGCCTTCGCCCCCAAACGTTTCTGTCCGTGCAGTGCGCTTTGCCCCTGAGTGGTGTTCGGGATGGCAAAGTTGGAAGATTGCGGGACTTGCGGCCTGCGGTCCACGATCACGCGAGACTTCCCACCCGAGAGCTACAGAACTCATGTTGCAGTGGCTGCCATAGCTTCATCCTGCTGATCCTTAGCCCGTTGGGCCCTAGGGAGCCCTGGGACTGCTCTTTGAAGCTCACTGGTCAGAGCTGGAGAAGACGTAGTTGCACAGTGATGTTTCCTCTCCAGGTGATGTCAGTGAGAGCAGATTCCCTCCATTCCCAGTGGTGTCTTGAGTAAACTGTGCTGCGGATTCATACCCTGCAATTCCCTGAATTAGAATTTTCCCTCCAAGAGTAACACAAAGCAATGGAAAGTGGTAGTAGCCATGCTTCATGCATGTCTCAAGTTTTTTGTTGCAATTCTCTGAAATTCCCACAGGGTGTCTTGCTTCATAATGATGATTTTTTTATGGGGTCCTGTAGCCACAAATCCTTCCACCTTCCGCTTTGTATCCTTTGACTCCATGTGAAAGTAACCCAAGTGTGCATGAAGAGAATCAAGTTCCCTGAGTGTTGGGATTTTGTTCTTCAGGTTCAAATCTATAACTTCAGTGTTTCGATCTGCCTTGCACATAAAATGGAATCATTATGAATTTGTGGAATGAGCCACAAATTCCCCTATAAAGAGGAAATTTACCACTGAATGCTTAGTAGGTCCCACTGCATAATTTAAACAAACTCAGAATAATAAAAAAAAGCTAAAATATGACATGTATTAGGTCAAAAGATAAATGGATGAAAATGAAATTAATTAAAATATAAACAGATCCACGAAAAGTAGAAAGGCACCAATATGAGGTTATTGGAAATGATTAAAAGGAAATCTCTGGGCCTCCCTGTTAAGTCTCAGCACCATGAAGCTATCAGCAGCCACTGCATCCAGAGTTCGAGCTCCAGCCAGGGAGCTTCCCACGTGGCACAGCAGACCTCTCCTGTCTCGCCCGCTGCTCCCCTCAGCAGTGTGTTTCAGTTAATGACTGTTCTGCTCCCCACTCTGTCTCTGGTGAATCTTCTCACCACCCCACACCTCTGGCTTACACCCCAGCTCTTGTATGCATAAATAAATCTTTCCCAAAAAGATCTTCTTAAGCATCCATGAAAACTATTGAGCACCCTCTGTAAATTCATCCTAAATTAAACCTATAAACTCAGTGTGTTCCCAATAAAATGTCTCATTTTGTTGTTGTTGTTGGGAGAGGGCAACTTAAGGTGATGATTTTTTTAATACATACTTTTATTGTTATTTATGTCTTTTACATTTTGTATTCCCCTTGGGTAGCCCACCACCAATTCACCCGTGATCCATCTCCATGGTCCCTTGTGTTCTTTTCTATTCCATTTTGTGCGCTTTTCCTTCCCTCCCTCTGCCTCCACACCCCCCCCCACTGATTGTCTCTCTCCTATTTGGTTTCCTTATAGTCCTGTTATAAGTGAAACCATTCGATATTTTTCTCTTTCTTTCTGGCTTATTTCACTGAGTATGATCCCCTCTAATTCCATCCATGTCGCTGCAAATTGCATGTGTTTATCTTCTTTGAATGCTGAATAGTATTCCATTGTGTATATGTACCACATCT
>PVIJ01017979.1:0-27707 GCA_004024925.1 Scalopus aquaticus | reverse complement strand
CACTGTTTACAATAGCTAAGGTATGGAAACAACCCAAATGCCCAAAAATAGATGACTGGATCAAGAAGATGTGGTACATATACACAATGGAATATTATTCAGCATTCAAAAAAGACAAACACATGCAATTTGCAGCAACATGGATGGACCTAGAGGGGATCATGATCAGTGAAATAAGCCAGAAAGAAAGAGAAAAATATCGCATGGTTTCACTTATAACAAGAATATAGGGGAGCCAAATAAGAAAACAACATTCAGCAGGGAAGGAGGGGAAGGGGAGGGCTCAAAAGGGGGGAGGAGGGGAGCACGGAGGACTATGGTGATGGCTCCACGGGTGAACAGGTGGTGGTAACTTATGGGGAATACATAATAATGTAAAAGATACGAGTAACAAAAAAAAATATTATAAAGAAAAAAAAAAGAAAATTTAATCAGAGGATCACTTAAGGAGACTTGTATTTTGGAAATAACATGTTGACTATACAGTGGAATGAAGACCAGGAAAGCCAAAGATTATTACAGCAAACAAATCGAAGGTTATACTAATAATTCAGAGTCAATGGGTGTATAGCCCATGTTAACCAAACTTATCTCCTTCCAACTAAACCTTATGATAAAAAGTACTGGGCAGTACTGGGCCATAATCTGACAAGGCCAAGGCTTCCTTGGACTCAGTCTTCTTCCAGCATAACTGCATACAGAGATTTCCTTGTAAGCACACAAATAGCCTAAAAGTCTGGGTCTCCAGTTGGAATAACAAACTCCCAAGTTAGTAGAAAAAGTACATATAGCAACTTTCCCTAAATTACTCTGAAATTCCCTTCTTTTGTGCAGCACTTACTCTGAATATGTAGCATTCTGAAATAGCTTTTAGAACAGAAGAATCACAGGAGGAAACCCCTCAGGTAAAATTCACTGTCTGCCTAGCTCATAAATTGTTCAACTATCTGGCTAAAATTTCCCTGAGCAACACATGAAACATAAAAATGTTAGAGATGAATGTAAGATAAAACCCAACATAAAATGATCAATATGTTTGGGTGTTTGGTCCTAACAAATAATAAAAGTGCACCACAGTGGCACCCCATAGCCACTAAACCAGTCGGAAATAGCTGTACTTGGAGATAACCCTGGTCTACGATTTAGAGCTCCAGGTGGCTGGTGAGTGACCTTGGACAAGCCACCCACCTCTATGTCTCTTTTTCTTTCACTAGCCAGCTTTACAATGAGAGGATTACTTTCCCTCCTCAGAGAGATCACTTGCTAAGTTGTAACAGAAGCATTTCTTAAGCATTTTGGATCTCTTTCATAGAGTCTGCAGTTCAAAGAAGTTCCAGAGATGCCCAAACAGGGACCCATAAATGCATTTGGTCTACACTGAGGGATGAGTCTGCCATGTGTTACTGTTGAGAAATTAAGGACTTATATTAAAAATGCATAATTTAATCAAGAGGAAACCACTAATCAGTAGGAAATATGCAACCTTGATGCTATGGGATTTTTTTTAATGTTCCTCCTATTAAAGGCTGACATAATTTCTCATAGATCTACTGAAAAGAAAAATAATATAAAGAGGTTCTGAAAGATAAAATGAGCTCAAACCATGAGGTCCTCAGGAGAGATTGACTCTGCTTCCGAGCAAACGCAGAGCTGCAAAAGCAGCACGAGAGCCACTGACACGACCCTTTCTTTTCCCAGTTAAAACTACATATTGTCAAGCTATGTTTTGCACTCCTTTGGAATTCAATAAACTATTTGTGGTCAGTCTACTGAGCCAGGGCCCAAGGAGTAGCCAAATAGGTGAAGAGCTAGCAAAATCTGTGTGTGTGTGTGTGTGTGTGTGTGTGTGTATCTTTTTCTTTTTTTTTAAAGTGCGGTAATACTGGTTTATAACACTGTATATGACTTTGGGGAACAGTTCACATCTCAGATGTATGCCATCATACCAAATACAACCACCGTGAAAGCACCCACAGTCCTTTGCCAGAGACCATTTGCCCCTCCCCCATTCATGCCCACCCTCAGTTCTGCAGTCATATTTCTATGGTTTGTTTTAGTTCAATTTTATTGGTTCTTAGTTTTATTTCTCCACATAGAACTAAAAGATGCAGTATTTTTCTTTCTCCTTATAACTTATTTCCTTAGCATAAACTCCTCCACTTCCATCCAAATTGCCGCAAGTGGTAAAAGTTCATCTTTTTTTAATAGATGAGTATTTTCATCATGTATATAAGCCACATCTTCTTAATCCACTCCTTGGGGCTTACAGTTTCCATAACTTGGGATATAAATAAATAATGCTGCAACAAATATAGGAGTGCATGTATCCCTTCGAATTAATGTATTTGCTATCTTTAGACAGATACCTAGGAGTAGAATTGCAGGGTCATGAGGTATTTTAGAAAATTTCACATTGTTTTCCATAGTGACTGGACCAGGATAAACTCCCACTAACAGTGTAAAAAGGTTCTTTTGCTCCAAGCCTTGGCCAATATTTGCTGTTTCTGATCCTTTCGTTGAGTTTGTGTGTCTGTACACAACCTCCACTCCCTTCTCCCCAGGACCCTTAGTTGAGTTGACAGCCCTATCACCACTGTCTCCTACCCCAAACCAAAACTCCATGTTCTTCTCTCACCCATCTCCTGTTTGATGTAGCATGAATTTCCTTAGTGTCAACTCTGTTGAAGTCTACAATGGTCTTTACTGTCCAAGGGATATTAGTAGCTTTCCTATCCACGGGCCTGCCTCCCTGAAGGCAGGTGTTTGTCTGATTTTCAGATTCAAGGGCCATAGCCAGTGGGGACCAAGGCATGCTGTTGCCTCTGTGAGGTCTTTAATATCTGCACTGCTACATAGAGTCTACTCCAATTCCTGCCAGAGTCTACCACCTATGGTCTGCTTAATGGGCCCATCCCAGGGCACCCTGTCAACCCATTTGTATCTGTTGTCCCAGTATAATTATTAACTCCATTCTCTTTTTGCACTCATAATTATCTCTAGTTACAGACTTGGAACAAATAGTAAGAGTAGAGCTTTGAAAATTGAGAAATAGAGTAACTCTTGTCATGGGCATAAACATTCTCAACAAGTGCTGCTGATAGCAGTGGGAATAGAAGCAGTAACTCTTAGGATCTTCAGAGGACATCAGCAGAGGCCAGTGACAGCAATGTCCACGGGGTAACTATTCCTGAGCAACTGAGTGACAATTCTGAATATTCAAAAAAAATGCCTATGAATTTTATACAAGTTTAAGGCCATCATTATTCAGCTAAGTAAAACTGAGTTAGTGTAGCCCCTAGGAAGTGGTTGTAGACTAGGAAAACTCAACCTATGGACAGAGCTTGAAAATAAACCATTTAAAGTAAAAGATCACTGTTGCCTTGTGTTTAAAAATCAAAAAAAAAACAAACCTGTCACTTCATCAAAACCTCATTCACCATCTAGCAGATCTAGAATAAACACCTATGTTTATAGAAACTAAGTCATATAATTTTTATTAATTAACCAAACATTTAAACAACCAATAAGTGTGTTAATTTGCCAGATAGGTATAACAAAGTACTATAAACTGGAAGGCTTAAACAATCAAATTTACTGTCTCATAGTTCTGGGAACTAAAAGTCCAAAATCAATGTGTTGTCAGGATGGGATCTTTCTGAAAGCTATGAGGGAAAGATCCACCCAGGTCACTCTCCTTGGCTTGTAGATGGTGCCTTCATGTTGGCATGTGGTTGTCCCTATGTATGTCTCTGTATCCAAAGGTTTCTTTTCATATAAGAAAACCATACAGGTCTCACCCTAATGACCTCATCTTAAGTAATTATATCACCAATGACCGTGTTTCCAAATAAGTTTCAAATATGAACCTTACTAAGAACTAAGAATTAGAACTTCAATATATGAATTTGGGAGCAACATAATTCAGCCCAACTCAATGGACATAGCTCTCTTCCCTATTTTATCATAGAAAGCAGACTCCATAGACTATGTCATTTTTTTTTTTTTTTGCTACTTCTGGAATAACTATAAGGTAGATAGGTATACCTCAACAGGAACCATCTGTAGATTTTTAGCCTAGGAAAGTGAAGCTAGAGAAATACCATGTTGGCAGGTATCAAGTAGGATTGATTTAAGAGGAATAAATGATATTCTAGGAAAATAAGTGTGAAGTTACTGTCCTAATAGAGAATCAAGACAGAAGTATTTCATCATGGGGGCTCTAGCAGGAAAATGGAAGGGACAGTGTGTTTCCAAGGAAAGAATAAAATTTGTGGTTTTTTATTTAAATATGATAGAATATGGGGCCTCCCTGGTGGCGCAGCGGTTAAGCGCTGGGCTGTGGAGCTGTCAGCAGCAGCAACGCGAGTTCGAAGCCCAGCTGGGGAGATTCCCACATGACGCGGCAGACCTCTCCTGCCTCGCCTGCTGCTCCCCTCAGCAGTGTATTTCCATTGATCTGCCTGTTCTGCTCCCCACTCTGTCTCTGGTGAAACCTCTCGTCACCCCACTCCTCTGGCCTGTACCCCAACTTGTATGCATAAATAAATAAATCTTTAAAAAAAAAAGGACTCAGGAAAAAAAAAATAAGGAAGGATCCCTAAAATGTCAGTCCATGTCACTCCTTTGCAAAAAAAAGAAAGAAAAAACTCAAAAAATTCCCACCTCATTCAGCATGAAATCCAACGAAGTCCCTTCTCTGAACTCATCTACTATGTCCCACCTTCCTACACTGACCTATTTGCTACTAGTCCTCAAAGGTGCCAGGCATATTGGCCTCACTCTTCACTCTTTATCACAGAAAGCTTTCTGTGAGAAGACAGACTTGCTTTCTCACCTCTTCAGATCTCTTCTCAAATGCCATTTTCTTAGTGAGAGCTTCCTGACCAATCTTTCTGAAAGTTATAACCATACACACAATCTCCCTCAAGTTATTTTCTCCCTAGTGCATGTCACTATCTAACCTACTATATACATTTTCAAACTTATCTTGTTTAAGATCTGTCTCCCCTGTTAGAATGTACAAAGTACAGGGATTTTTGTCTATTTTGTTCACTATATATAGCATCAAGAATGTTGGCAGATATTGCAGTGAATACTGTAGAAAGAGAGAGAGAAAGAAGGGAATGAGGGGAGAAAAAATGAACAAACAAAGGAAGAATTGCAAGGATCATTAAAGCACTAGTTTCCCTCTCAGTGTGAAAGCAGCAACTAGCTCATTTATGACACTTAAGTCACATGTGGCATAAGCTTAGCTCATTGCTTCTTGAGTAGATCTAGATAAACAGAAAGCATCAGCCTCTAAAGAACAAGTGGCATCCTCTTATCTAAATGCAGTTTTTAAATGCCCATATGAACCAATTAAAATATAAAGTGATTCTAACTTCCAATAGCTTTTTTCTTACACAACACTAGGAAGAGAGGCAAAGCCCAAGCTGCCCCTCTACCTCACACGATGTAATGAGTGATGCTGGCTCTAAATAAATGCTAATTTGCAGCTATATCCCTTTTACTTTCCAAAACTAGGTTTTGATTTATCTTAGTGCAGGTCTTGAGTGTCTGGAATTTTCCCAAATGAACTAAAATCCCTCCATCAGTAACACTACTGCTCATTACCTGTGTTAATTTCATCTCTTTCTCTGCACTCAATAACCCCATCTGTTGCAATTCCAGCTGTGGGAAGGGAGAAGAGCAAGAGATTGAGCAGATCTAATGTAAAGACACTGTGGGTTAGCAAAAACTCTTTCACAGAGAAAAAGGAAATCTGTAACACAATGGATAGTGCTAGATCCACCCAAAATAGCCAAGCAACAGTCTGGTTTCTCTTCATATTGTTTAAGTCATTCTCCTTTTATCAAAATAGCCAGAAAAAATGCAGTCTCAGTGTTAACCACATAGACTTTAAAAGTCCATAGTTCATTATTTTAAAGTCCACATTTATACAGTATCAAAATGTCTAGCATAGTTTACTGATAAAATTTCCTTTCTATAAATATATTTATTATAATGTTCTATATCACAAAAGCAGATCCCACATGAAAGTTTCTATGACCTAATTCTCAACAGAAAGCTCCCAGAGCCACATACCAAATTTCTAAATGTGATCTGCAAAACTTTAAGAAAATGGCAGGTATAACATGTCATAAGGTAGGTGCTCAAGAAATATCAATCCCTTCTCTGTTCCTTCAAGGAAACAGCCAAGCCTGCTCATTTGCACTCAGTAACAAGATTTCTCAGCAATTTATTTGTTGAGAGAAGTTACACCTGGCACTTCCTTCCTGCCCCCCTGCTGCCTTCTGAGGGCCTTCCTGGGGCTTTGGGAAGCTGCTAAAGCATTTTCTTCCTCTTTAGACTAGAATGATAAACCAGGTTGTAGTGATTCGGAATGACACTTCAACAAGCTCAATTAAAATCTGGTAGTCAAGGATATAGTTTCAAACCTGAACCTACTCTAAAGGAGAGGGCTCCTTGGAAAGAAGTGAAGACTCTTGCAGGCTTTGATCTCCCTCTTAGAACAAAGTTCCTCTCCTCTCTCTCTCTGTCTGTTTCTCTCTCTGTCTCTCTTTGTCTTTCTCTCCCCGCCCCCAACCCCACCCACCTTCTTTCACCTCCCCATCTCCTCTCCTATTCTGCAGGGAGGAACTCTCTGCATGCTGAAGTCAAGGCATACCGTACGGATGTTTAAAACTGATCAACTGATCAATTCTTTACCATCAATATTTCCATAAGTGAGGCCAGAAAGAGACCCAAGCAAAATAATAAGTATGTTAATGTGCCTTCAATACAGGGTTGCCAGATAAAATACAGGATGGCCAGATATATTTGATTTTCAAAGAAAGATTTTTTTTTGTATGTTCTGAAATATTGCATGGGATATTTTTATACTAAAAAAAATTTTTTATCTGAAATTCAAGTTTAACTGGCATCCTGTGCTTCCACATGCTAAATCTGACAATCCTACTTCAGCACCCCCATTCCTCCTCTTCCATTGTCCCCATTTCTTCTTAGTGAAAACTCATTAGGGGTGGGAGGACAACCCCATCTAGTCAGGCAAGGAGGTAATCCAGGAAGTGTTCATAGACAATATAAGACCAAAATATGTCAGGAAGAAGAACTGCATATAAAAGATTGTCCATGAAAAGGGAAATGCCTAGGCAAGGAACAGAAGCATGAAAATTCACATGTTATAGAAACTACAAACTCTAATGATATTGGAGGATGAAATATAGAACAGAGCATAGCCCTGATGCAAAGTATGTGAGAAGTCAGAGCAGATCATGGTCCTATGTTTCAAGATCAGGATTTATTGATAAAGAGCTCTTCAAATGTTTTAAGTAGGAGAATTATAACTGGGCTAAGTCCAAAGCCCGGTAAAGGTGGTGCCCCCTGGAGGGGGTTTGCTGATGAGGAAAGATAGCCCCTGGGAAAAAAGCAAAAAGGTTTTAGAGTTTGGGGTGGAGACTGAAGAGAAATAAAAGGGACTGAAGAAGAAGGAGAATCAGTCGCCATGACGTAGGAAAAAGAAGTAGTCACCATGATATAAGAAAAGAAGCAGTCGCCATGATGTAGGAAAAGCAGCAGCAGCTGCCAGGATGTAGAGTTTTGTATTGAGCATTTTTGGAATTTTCAGTGACTTTGGGGCCAGCGACTTTAGAGGCTTTGCAAGTAGCCAAGTGACGGAAACTGCTCCCAGTTTTGTTTTTACTGCAGCGAAGGAAGAAGGCAGAGGCACAAAGAGGCCGCCTTCCTAGAATGCGTGAGTGCAGCTATTGGGCCATCTGGCTGCTGTAGTTGCTGCTTTCATTGCTGTTGGCCTGGTGCTGTGCTGGGGCACCATGAAAGCTCTGGGAGCATCTCCAGTTGTGTTCTGTGTCGTCCTTGTGAGTTGGAACCTGGCCTACAGTCTGATTGCTGTGCATCTGCAGAGGCAGGAAGACGCCATCTTCAACACGTAGCCTATTGTTTGGAAGAGGAGCTCCAGATCTGCATTGGTGAGAAGATATCACCTTCCTTGTTTTTTTGGGACTTAAAGTACTGGATATTGCTTTAAGTAAGTTAAACAGCCATATTTTGACTTTAATAATTTTTTGGGTTTTTTCCTGTTTGTTAAATTAATCCCACTGTTATTGTTCCCTAAGCCTGAGTAGTCTTAAAATTGTGCGTGTGGGTGCAGAAACAAGATCGTGACCGGTAAGCAATTTGGGCAGTGCCTTTGGCCAATTTTGATGCTCCTTTTGCCCTGTATCAGAATGATGTGATCTAATTTGCCTTTTTTAATTAAAATTTCTTTTGACACTGAAATAACTAGTTGTGAGGAAGATAGAAATGAAGGCAGAACTATCAAGTAGGTAAGACATGCTGGAGATAGAAACTGAATTGTGGGTACATGAGAAAAATGGAGATGGGGAGAGAAATTTGGTAAATATTTAAGAGAAAAAAACCATTAAAGGATCTGATGACTGACATAATGAGAGAGATCCAAGAATACTACATTGGTTCTCCTTGGTTAATGAGACTGATAATAAAATTCCAAATACAATGGGGACTGATTAAGGAGGGAAGAGGAAGGATGTCATGAATTCAGTCTGTAGAACATAATTTTTAGGTATTTATGGGACATCAATAAGAAATGTCCAGTAATTATTTCAACATATGAATCTGAGATTCAGGAGAAAAAAGTTGGAGACAAAGATGTGGCAGTTATCAGCACAAACGTTTATGTTTAACAATTAAAGTTAATTGGATATAAGGTGGTTTTAACAGACTAAAAATCAATTTCTAGATGCAGAGGAGAGGAGACCAAGGCTGATAGTGGCTATAACCTGTCATGAAGGAGCGAGACTCCCTGCTTCCTGCATCGCCACATAGCTCCCACCCTCAGAGTCACCGCCTGGTCCAAAGTGGCTCCTCAAACTGTCTATTATATTTGCATTCCAGGCAACTGAAACAAGGCAGATGACAGAAAGGGTTTTTCCAGCACCTTTTGATAACCTTTCCTGAAATCTTACACACCATTTCTATTTACAACTTCTTAAGCATATACTAGCACACATCCTAGGTATGACAGAAGTTAGAAAATAAGGGCCTCCCTGGTGGCACAGGGCTTAAAATCTCAGTGCTAGCAAGCTATTGCCAGCCACTGCAGCATAAGTTCGATCACCAGCAAGGGAGCTAACCCACATGTTCTGCTCCCCACTCTGTCTCTGGTGAATCCTCTCACCCCCAGCACCTCTGGCCTATACCTCAGTTCTTGCATAAGTAAATAAATAAAAATAAATGTTTAAAAAAGAAGTTAGAAACTTTTTTTAACTGAGTCATTTGTTCTTTGTATAAAACCAGAGTTCTGCTACCAAGGAAGAGAGATGACTGGATTCAAATAACATTAATTTCTGTCCTATCAGGAGAATGGGTGAGATTAAGGCAGAAGTTGAAGAGTAAAAATGTAGTAAGTCAAGACATATCCAAGTGGTATGACTTAAAGGGCAGGCAAAGGAAAGGGACTGAGAAGGGGGAAAGGGAGGAAAAGAACTCAAAGATGAAAGTACCTATTCCACAGCTTTCTGAATAGTGATTCATTAAGCCTTCTGCAGTAGAATCCATGCTACACTTTCAAGATTTAAACTGATCATTCTGGATTTTTAACTGATTGTTCCCATTTCTATCCATAAGTATGTATTGCACACTAGCTTTTGCCAGAAGTCTGTGGTCATTTAGCTTCTTCTAAATAGGCACCTTTGGAAATCACATTAGCTCCTACAAGAAATCATTTGCTGGAGCAGCAACTTACTAGATTATATCTTTGCTTTCAGACACTAAGATAATTTCACTCTATGGCTCATTCAAAAGTGTTGAGTTAATTGGAATATTAAAATAATAATAGATGTCCAATTGGAATGTTCTGCAAAGAGCAAAACAAAGTTACACTGATATTCCTCAATAAAATAGAGTTCATTATTGAAAGATCTTTAAAGCAGAATTTTGATACTGAAACTGTATTTTTCTCATTCACTTTGCTTTTTATAGGAAAAAATTAGCTCCAAAACCACAAAACTGTACTCCACAAGTAAGTATTCACTCAACTGGTAAAAATGAAACAGAAGAGAGGAAAAGCTATCACTGGTCAAACTATACACTTGTATTCTCTAGGTAGAAAAAAAAAATGAGCAAATTGTCAATGAGCAAAATGAGCAAATTATGGCTAAAGGTAGGCCAGAAAGGAGAAAGAGACTTAATCTCATTGTCACCTACCAAAATTGGGCATGAATAAGCTTTTGAAGTGTGGTACCATCACTTACGTGGCCATTTCTTTATGATCACTTTCAAAAATAGTGCCTTCAAACTAATTAAGTATCCTGGGTGATAATAAAAGCTTACACATCTGTAGAATATTATGTTGGCAAAGAATTTTAAAATGCAATATGGCATTTTTAGTCCCTAAAGATTCTTAAACCTCCTAAAGTTATTAGAGAGATGTTTCTACATAATCCCATTTCACATGCAGATTCAAAGAGGCTATTTCCATCTGTAAAATGAAGTGGATGTAGCCAAATTTTTCATTACAAAAGACTATGTGATGTAGAGTTAACATTAGGACTCAGGGTTTGTGAGTCCAAGATTTCAGGTCACTCAGACCATTACAACAGCACTTAGTATTAATGGCACACTTGGATTACCAATATCCAGATAATCAGTAACTGTAATAATTTTATGTCATATTGATAAAAATGCATGTTTAGGTATCACATTTCCTCAGAAACATCATGAGGCTCAGTTGTAACACAGGCAGTTGTAGGGAAAATCCCAGTCTTCCTCCTTGTGCTCTCCTTTATTCTCATCACCACTCACATTTCTCATACCAGATTGTGGGGGTTTTCCCACCAAAGCACCCTCTGTGGCACCAGGTGGGTGTACTACAATTTAACTCAGTTCTAATAAGCTCTATCTGGAGACAGCATCGGATCCACAAGTTAAGCATTCCCACAGCCCAATGCCCCCCACTTCAGAACCATTCACAAATCCAAGGTGTCATCTGTGCTTCTGACGAATTGGCTATGCATCAGAAGTTCCCATGACCCCTACTGAAGTTCAATTAATTTGCTAGAGCAGCTCAGAGAACTCAGAAACAGTTAATACTGTTTAAAAGGTAATTATAAAAGGGAATTAAACATGATTCAGATGAACTTCCACACAGAAGCAATTCACAGGGCCACGTATGTGGGAGTGGCACGGAATTTCCATGTCCTCTCCCTGCACCTTTATGTGTTTCACCAACCTAGAAGCTATCCAACCCCACACATCAATGGGTATGACCAATGAATAGCTCCAATTTTACCCCTTTCTTCTCTCCAGAGAATTGAGGGGACGGGAGGATGAAAATTCCAAGCTTCTAATCATGGCTAGGTCTTTCTGGTGACCAGTCCCCATCAAAGAATGCACCGAGAGTCGCCTCATTAGAGCAAGAGACACTCCCATCACCCAGGAAATTCCAAAGGAGTTAGCTAGCAGCTTTACGTCAGGAACCAGGGTCAAAGACAAAAACATTGGAGTAAGAGATTCCTCTAGTGTTCTTATCACTTAGCAAATTACAAGGATTTTAAAAGCTCTGTGCTAGCAACCAGGTCAAACACACATATATAATTCTTCTATTATCTCACGAAGTATATCCAGAAATTTAAAAAAGCTCCAATTAATTCTGTCTTAGATAACAGAGTTCATTTTTAAAATTTTCACATTTAGGTGTTATAATTTAATGAGGGATCTCAGAAAACACAATCTACAAACTTTAGATCATCCAAAGTTTTTCTTAAATCATAAGATGCAAAACTCATTTCAACTTTAATCATCTTTATAGATAAAATTTTACAACATGGTTTCTTCCTTTTCTCTTCCTCTCCCATTTGATTGTCTTTCACTATTTATGACACAGTTATATAAACCAAGCCTCCAGGTGGTTTATCACCCCCGCAACTTCTATTCAGAAGCAGATACAAAAATACAAAAGTGACAAGTACAATATTCTCCAAATTGACATTATCTCTAATTTCAGCACCAACAAGGTGATTCACACACATTGGATTACTTTCAGGAATCTTGCTTCTAGCCCAATTTCAAAGTTTTAACTTTGACTCCTGTTGCATAACTATTGTTACATCCATGACAAGGACTAGTTTCCTATTACTTTTATAACAAATAGCCACAAATTTAATAACTTAAACAAGTATTATTTTATAGTTCTATGATCAGAAGTCTAAAATGGGTCTTAGTGTATATCTCAGTTCATTTGGGATGCCGTTACAAAACACCACATGCTTATGAACAACAGAAATGTATTTCTCACAGTTCTGGAAGCCGGAAGTCAAGATCAAGAGTTGCCTACTTCTCACTGTCTCCTCAAACAGCATAGGGACTAGGGAACACTGTGGGGTCTATTATATAGGAGCACTAGTCATCTCCTAGAACCCCCCACCTCCCAAGACCATTACATTAGATGTTAGGGTTTTGATATATGAATTTGGAGGTGGGAAGATATAAACATTCAGAATATAATAATGGGCTAACGCCAAGGTGTTGGCTGGCAGCATGGCACTATTTTTGAAGAGTGTAGGGGCAATGTACTTCCTTAACTTATCCAGCTATTTTTTTCCCAAAATGTACATATTTAATATTAGTGCTTACATTAAAACAGGACATCTTTAAAATTATTATTCATAAAGTATGAATTTATACTGTTTAGGTTACCACCAATCTCAGGACCTGCGTATTTTGTGATATGGTCTTATGCCTGATTCAAGGTGTTTTTTTTTTTTTTTTGTCTATTGAAGTAGCATTGCATTATGACATGATGTAAGTTTCAGGTATGCATCATTAAAAATCAATATGTGTATATACTTCATTTAGTACATCACTAAATTCCAGTTCAATTCTGGCGGCTCAAGGCTGTCTCCATTCTTTAGTTCATAATCCCTTTAATTTCAAATCCAAATCTCTAATTGTACCCCCCACATACCTACATCCCTCTTTTACATATAAGGACCCCTGGGATTATATGGGCCCACCTAGATAATCCAAAATAATTTCCCCATCTCAATATCCTTATCATAATTATATCAGCTTAATGCCTTTGACCACATAAAGTAACATACTCACAGTTCTGCAGAATAAAACATGAACTTCTTCAGAAGACCCTTATTCTACCTATCAGAATAACAAAGAAAAATCAGTGAGAGAATCTTCCTGGATCATCTACATTATTTAAAGAAATCAGACTATTTGGAGCAAGTTGTTCTTTATGTTCTTTTGTAGAGGCACTGCCTTGTGTTTGCCCGGTCACTTCAAATTTTTAAGCAACTTATAAAAGCCCTAACTTTTTCCCTAAGAAATAACATAAACCATAGAGAGACATGGCTTTGGGCAGTTCTTAAAACATGCAGCCTTAACCCAGCAAACTTAGACTTCTACTTTTTTTTTAAGTCAAAGGCATCTCTAAAATCACTGTCCTGCCATACAATCAAAAGTCTTAGGACAAAAACTGAAGTATTCTGTTGCAACTCTATGAATGCCTACAGAACTGGTCAGTAACCCCTACAGAAGAAAAGTATCAGGGTAGTAAAAGATGATCTGCTTTACTTTCCACATTGGGGCAGTAAGAGACTCTATTCTGACCTTCAAGTTCACCAGAAATTTCTAATTTTTCTGAAATGAGTGTGTGTGTGTGTGTGTGTGTGTGTGTGTGTGTGTGTGTGTGTAGATCGTTTGTTTAAAAGCTCTCCAGAGGAGGAAAAAATAATTTACCTCAGTAACCTTTTCAAATAGGAAATAGCTTTGATTTTCCTTATACTGACTAATCTCTATGTGGCTGTCAGAGGATACTATTTAAGTAGAAGTCAAGAAAAAGAGGTCAGAAACCCATCTCGTTCTTGCTCAGAATAGCAACAGAAAAAGAGAGGAAAATGCCAGGACTGTTCTAACCAGTCTCTTCCTACTGATACAGAAGAAATCTTAGTTTAAGACAAAATAGATTTTAGCTCTTGACCAATTTCATTCATGTACAAAGAAAAATTTACAAAATCTTGAAAAATGTGCATGTGATATGAGTGACAAGATATGTAATGACATAGATACAACTCTTATTTTAAAGAGCAGAGACATAGTTCATTCTAAATCTCTAACTGTATGTATTCCTAGAATCAGATATAAGGTGTACTGTATGACCAAGAGTGGAGTGCTGGGTTTCTAAAAGAGGCCACCTTGCCTACAACTCACATGATCATAAGCAAATGACTGGACCTTTCTCTTCCTATTTGTAAAATGCAGATAATAACAATATCTATCACAGGGTTGTTGTGAAGTGCTTAGTGTAATGTCCTGTACCACTAATTGCTCAACATACATTAGCCATTGATATTACTTAAAAATTACTTTGGAATTGGGAAAAGATACAGCAAAAATAAACATCCCTATGAATCATAAGCACAAGTCTAGAAAAGGGAAGAAACTTAAAGAAATCTATATGAATCAGTAATTAGTCAAATTTTTGTTCAAGTCCTATTTTTGCACCATAGAGTCACTTCTCAATTCCTTCTTTTTCTGGGGAAATCTACTAAGAAGAACTTACATCAGAGATTTCATTGTTCTGGGGCCCTGAGTAGATGGAATTCATAAGACATAAATGAAATGAGAGCGACCTGCTTTATTTTAAGGAATTAACCCTTAAATATCCAAAGATTACAAAAACCATTGGAGATCAATTTATTACTGAAAATCAAGCAGAACGGGGATCTTTTTGACTTAGTCTGGTGTAGGCTCAAAATTAAATTATTATACAAATGCAACAAGGCTGTAGGAAAGAGGGTAGACTTATAAAGGGGGGGTCAATAAGTACTATTATATGAAGGACAGGAAAGAGAGAAGCTTGGAGGAAGGAAGATGGGGGAGTAAAGACGGGAAGAGGGAAGGAAGTTGGGCTGACTCTTATTCTACTGAGACAGACTCATAGCAATGTTGTCCCTTCTCGCTCATTCCAAAATCCACCTTTTCCCCTTTCTCTTACCAATGCAGCCAAACTATTCTTAAGTTCATAGGGTTCATACAGAAATAGATCTTTAATGTGTGAACCATTTCCTACATAAACCATTCAAGCGCCTACTTTTGAATTTGAATTGCTCTATCAAAAAAACCTTCCCTGAAATAAAGATCCAAAGATCTGTATCTTCAGCAAGTCATCCCTGATTTAGCAATGGCCCATTCATACAAATGGCTGTCATCATTCTGGCTGACCCTCCACTTTACCGGAATAGAAACGCAGGCCAGAAAACACTATGTGCTCAGAGAACCTTGTGGTTTGGAAAAGAGGGTAAAAAGAAGTTACAAAAAGGGAGAGGCAGCTTTAGTGACTCTCACCCTGAGAAGGACTAGATTTCCAGGCAAAGTTAATCTGTCCTAGGCAACCCTATTCTGTTCAATTTCACTACTAAAACTGCCTATTTGTGATCTTACCTTGTTCCTTTAACTAAAATTCTATGGATTAGATATTAATTTGGGTTATCAAGAATACTTCTTGGCAATGCAAATGCTCCCCCAAAGGTTAATGGGTTTTTAATCATGAACACATTCATTTTGAAGGAACGCGATCAGATTGCCTTACTCCTAACTCCTGGAAAGCATCTGAATTAAATTTTTTATTCTGGAAAAAAATATGAAGATAATTTAGTAACACTGACAACGTTTTTTTCATTTATTTATTCATTCATTCAGGCATAGTGAGTGTTTCTAGGTGCCAGGTCCCATTCTAGGCACTGTAGTTCTTAGTGGCTAAGGCTGCCCAGGGTGGTGACAGAGCAGAGGGGAGGTGTTGCTGTGCCACTGTGCAGAGATTAGGGCAAAATAAGGAATGAGAGCAACAGAGTCTATAATGAGAATACCAGGAAGGTCATAAAGCATTAAATTGAAGCAAAAAAGGAAATGGGAGGGTGACAATTTTCATCTATTTGAGAAGTTTAGCTCATCAAGGAAAGAGTAAAATGGCTTTCCCTTCCTTCCCTGAATAACCTACTGGTTCCAGAATATGAAACATAATAGAAGTAATATTATAATTTACACATTGTCTGGATCTTGTGATAAAAATCTGAGTGGAAGAGAAACTTTTAATATATACTCACTTTTAATACATACTCTTTTAAGGTGAAATTCCTCCATTTTCTTTCTTTTTAGTTAGAAGGGCTTTAGCTATGCGAGGCTTTTTGTGGTTCCCCATAATATATATAATATCATTGAATCTGTAAATTGCTTTTGGTAGTATGGCCATTTTGATGTTAATTCTTCCAATCCATGAACATGGGATGTCTTTCCATTGTTTTGTGTCCTCCTCTTTGTATAAGTCTTTTACCTCTTTTGTTAGGTTTATTCCCAGGCATTTGATTTTTTTTCTTTTGTTTCAATTTTGAAGAGGATGATTCTCTTGATTTCTTCTTCTTCTGACTGTGTTTGTATATAGGAAGGCTACTGATTTTTGTGCATTGATTTTGTATCCTGCTACTTTACTGAACTGGTCTATAATTTTGAGTACTTTTTCTATGGAGTTTTTAGGATTCTATATGTACATTACCATATCGTCTGCGAAAAGTGATAATTTAATTTCTTCTTACCCTATTTGGATTCCTTGTATGCCTTTCTCTTGTCTTATTGCTCTGGCTAGGACTTCCAGTATTATATTGAAGAGCAATGGTGAAAGTGGACATCCTTGCCTTGTTCCTGATCTTAGGGGAAAGGCTTTCAGCTTCTCACCATTGAGGATACTATTGGCGGTGGGTTTGTTGTATATGGCTTTTATTATATTGAGTTATGTTCCTTCTATCCCAAGGATTTCAAGGGCCTTTATCATAAATGGATGTGGCACTTTGTTGAATGCTTTCTCAGCATCTATTGATATGATCATATGGTTTTTATTTTCCTTTTTGTTGATGTGTTGGATTACATTGATAGACTTTCGGATGTTGAACCATCCTTGTGTCCCTGGAACAAATCCCGCTTGGTCGTGTTGTATTATCTTTTGGATGCATTGTTGGATCCTGTTGGCTAATATTTTGTTGAATATTTTTGCATCAGTGTTCATTAGAAAGATTGGTCTGTAGTTTTCTTTTCTTGTGTTGTATTTGTTTGGTTTTGGTATTAGTGTAATATTGGCTTCATATAATGTGTTTGGTAGTATTCCTTCCTTCTCAATGTTTTGAAAGAGTTTGTGTAAGATAGGGATTAGTTCATTTTTGAACGTTTGGTAGAATTCGTTTATGAAACCATCTGGTCCTGGGCTTTTGTTTTGGGGAAGGTTTTGATTACTGTTTCAATTGCACTGCTTGT
The DNA here is from genome assembly GCA_004024925.1 of Scalopus aquaticus. NCBI lineage: Eukaryota > Metazoa > Chordata > Mammalia > Eulipotyphla > Talpidae > Scalopus > Scalopus aquaticus. The sequence continues at coordinate 10,355 of PVIJ01017979.1, read as the reverse complement.
GATTGGCCTGTTTAGATGTTCTATATCTTCTTTATCTAGTTTTGGATGGTTGTATAGTTTTAGGAATTTGTCCATTTCCTCTGAGTTGTTGAACTTGTTTCCGTATAGCTGTTCATAGTAATTTCTGATTATTCTTTTGATTTTTGCTGTGTCTGTTGTAATTTCTCCTCTTTCATTTATAATTCTATTTATTTGTGTTTTCTCTTGTCTTTCTTCGTAAGCCTGGCTAGAGGTTTGTCTATTTTGTTTACTTTTTCAAAGAGCCAGCTTTTGGTTTCATTGATCTTCTGGATTGTTTTTTTTTTTTTTTAATTTCCATTTCATTTATTTCTGCTTTGGTTTTTATGAATTCCTTTCTTATGTTGTCTTTTGGGGGGTTTTTGTTGTTGTTCATTTTCTAGTTCTTTGAGATGGGAGATTAGATTGTTTCCTTGGGTTGTTTCTTGTTTCTTGATGTGAGCCTGTATTGCTATATATTTCCCTCTTATTACTGCTTTTGCTGCTTCCCAGGCATTCTGGAATGTTGTGTCTTCTTTGTCATTCATTTCTAGGTATTTTTTAATTTCTTCTTTGATCTCCTCATTAGTCCAGTGATCTTCCAGCAGTGTGGGTTTCAATCTCCATGAAGTAAGAGGATTCCTTTTTTTCTTTTCATGGTTTATTTCTACTTTGATTGCTTTATGATCTGAGAAGATAGTAGGTATGATTTTGATCTTAGTGTATACATTAAGGTTTGTTTTGTGACCTAGTGTGTGATCGATCTTGTGCACACGGAGTATGATCCGTGTGCACTTGACAAAAATGTGTATTCAGATTTTGGGGGATGTAGTGCCCTATAGCTATCTGTTAGGCCCATGTGGTCTAGGTCCTTATTTAGAGCTTTAGTGTCCTTGTTTACTTTTTGTCTTGTTGATCTGTCCGTTGGTGAGAGTGGGGTATTGAGATCTCCAACTACATATGTATTTTCTCTGATGTCTGTTTTCAGGACTGATAATAATTGTCTTATATATTTTGGTGCTCCTTCATTTGGGGAGTATATATTGATGAGGGTTATATCATCTTGCTGAATTGTCCCCTTTAGCATGATGTAGTGTCCATCTTTGTCTCTTTTTACATTTTTTAGTTTGAAGTCTATTTTATCTGATATAAGTATAGCTGTCCCTGCCTTCTTTTTCGGTCCGTTTGCTTGTAGGATTGTTTTTCAGCCTTTTACTTTCAATTTGTGTTTATCTTTTGTATTTAAATATGTTTCCTGTAGACAGCAGAAGGTTGGGTTCTGTTTTTGATCCATCTTGCTACTCTGTGCCTTTTTGTTGATGAGTTTAGTCATTTATATTTAGAGTTAATATTGATACCTTGGCATCTATAGTTGCCATTCTATTTTTTTGTGTTTTTATTTCTTGTTTTATTCTGATCTTTTTCATTCCTCTGTTGGTTTTGGCTTTAGGACTTCTTGTAGTATTTTTTGGAGTAGGGGTTTAGTCATGACGAATTTCTGAAGTCTCTGTCTGGGAAGGTCCTTATGCTTTCTTCATTGAGGAAGGAGATCTTTGCGGGATAAAGTATTCTTGGTTGGCATTATTTGTCTTGGAGTTTGTTGATTATGTCCCTCCATTCTCTTCTTGCCCGTATGGTTTCTTCGGAGAAGTCTGATGTCATCTTGATTGGTTTTTCTTTATACGTTATTTGTTTCCTCCCCCTTGTCAGCTTCAATATTTTTTCCTTATCCTGTACTCGTGTGAGTTTTACTATCATATGGCTAGGTGTAGTTCTTCTAACATCATGGTAATTTAGAGTTCTTTTTGCTTCTTGTATGTCTATTTTCATACTTGGAAAGTTTTCTTCTATCACCTCCTTAAATATTTTCTCTGCTCCTTGGACCCTCTCCTCTCCTTCTCGAATTCCTATAACTCTTATATTTCCTTTCTTCGTGGTGTCAGATAGTTCTCGAATTGTTTTTTCATTTTTTTCCCTTCGTGCTTCTATTTCCTTTTCCTCTTTGATTCTTTTATTATCTGAATCTTCGAGATTGCTGACACGGTCTTCCATATGATCGATTCTGCTTTCATTGATTTTACCAGTGTTCTTTAGTTCTTCTATTAGACTCTTAATCTCATTCTTTAGGGACTGTATTTCATTCTTCAGATCGTTAATTTTTTTTTCATTTCATTTTTTTCCTTCGCATGATTTTAAATTCTCTGAGAAGCAGAGCTTTTTCATGTCATTATTGTTGAGTTCTGATGCTTTTCTTTTTGCGGTGTGTCCTTCCCCCGGGGGCTTGCTTGGTTATTTGCATTTCTTTCTCTCCCTGTTTGTCTTCTGATTTGTTGTAATTATTGGGAAATTGCAGCACTGGTACTGGCAGGCATCTCTTTGGGGTACTCCTTCCTGAATGTTGAGGGCTGATGGTCTGATCAATTCCGGTCCTGTTAGGCCAAACCACCACTGGGTAGTGATGCTGTGGGTATGTTGTCTGTAGAGATACTCTTCCTCTGTTTTAACTCCAAAGGTCCAGAAAGTGGTTCTGTGGTCCCCAGCTCCAACAGTGGTTTACCAGGGATCATGGTGGTTGCTGATCTCAGTGCCAGCTCTACTCCGTTCAGAGAACCCTAGCACTGAGGGCTGTGGATGGTCTGTGCTAGCTCCCTGCAGGGCATCCTATCCAACCAGGGCTCACGTTTTCAGTTTCAGTGGGCAACAATAGTATTTTCCACTATTGTACCTATGAGTGCTACAGCTCAGAACCAGTACTGGCAGTGGTGATGGAGGTGGTGGTGTAGGTGTAAGGCCTACTCCAGTGCGTGCTAGGATCAGATCCAAAAACCCGAGGCCAGTGGCCAGGGTCTTAACTTTCTCTGTGAAGGCTATCCTCCTGGCATGGCACTCACGTACTCTCAGTTGGATTGAGCGATGTACATTGGACCTTTCCCCTAGAGTGCTCGGGAGTCTGCTTCCCGGGGCAGGCCTGGGGCCCAGTCTGAGGTGGCGGCAGCAGAGTGGGGGCAGTCGATCAATCTGGGTTCCCCTCAGTCCCTTGAAATCCCAGCGCAGTCACCTGGGGGTGTAATTTGTTCTCGGTGGCTAATCTCCCATCCAAGAACTTATCCGGTAAAAATGGAGTGCTTACGGTTCCTTGTGTCCGAGAGTTTGCTTCCCCAGCTGGCCTGGGGGTTCAGCTGGCGTTAGCGGCAGTGTGTGGAAGAGGTCGATCAATCCGGGCTCCCCTCGGTCTCTGGGAACCCCTGAAGCACACACCCGGGGGTGTAACTTTCACCCAGTGGCTCAATTGCCATCTGGAACTCACCCAGTATGAGATGGAGTGCATGAGTGGGGACGGTTCCTTCCCCTAGAGCACCCAAGAGTTCACTTCCCCATGCAAGCCTGGGGGCTCAGCTGGTGATGGTGGCAGTGTGTGGAGGCAGTCGATCAATCCGGGCTCCCCTCGGTCCCTGGGAACCCCTGGATCACACGCCCGGGGGTGTAACTTTCTCCCAGGGCCTTAACTGCCATCCAGGAACTCACCCAGTATGAGATGGAACACGCAAGTTGGGACGGTTCCTTCCCCTAGAGCGCCCTTCCGAGGAATTAACAAAGAAAACTAAGAAGGAACAGAGAGGCAGCTGAAAATCAGGAAGGTGTGACACCTCAAAGCTAACAAAAAGTGCATCAAGAATAAGGGACAATAACCCATGTCAAATGCCCCAATAAATCTAGAGAGATTCGCTGGTTTTTGTATTTAGTAATGTAGGCATTTTTGATGCCCTTGTTGAGAAGTTTTGATGAAATGATGGAGGGAAACTAATCAGTGTAGAATTAAATGAGAAGAGGAGAAAATAATTTGGAAGAAAAACAGTATCTACAACTCTTTCAAGGAACTTTGCAACAAGGGAAACCTTCAAGTGTGAATAGTGTTTGAATGGTTAGAAAACAGAGTGAATATTCTAGTTTATGTAAGTATCCAGGCCACATTTTTTTAAGTTGTGCCCCTTATTAATTATACAGATTTTATTTAAAATACCTTTTTGCAATCATTTTCTCTTAACTCTACATTTGCCCAAAATGATCTCTTCACCACTTTGAGAATACATTCCCAAATAAACAACAGTGACTACACCCAGACAGATGGATACATCTATACATATACATGTAGTAGAAACATATAGTTGTGTGTATGAATACATATACACAGGTATCTATGTACATTCATGTATGCAATGTGTACAGCAATGTTCTATGCTCTGGAAATTCAGGGATGAACAAGAAAGATACAGCTTTATTCTGTCCCCTGAGACAATCTGCAGAAATTTCAAAGAACTAATGTATCCTATCACTGAATCAATTGAGAATCCTGCTTCTACACTCAGGAATACTTTATCCATCAGGAGATAGTTTGACCATGTCTAGAAACATTTTTATTGTCATACTGGAGTATGTTACTGGCATCTAGAGGACAGGGATGTTGCTAAACATCCTACAATGCCAAGGATAACCCCTACAACAGACTTACCTGTATCAAAATATCAATAGCACTGAGATTGGGAAGCTCTGATCTATAGGACATGAGAAAGAGAACCACACCAGCAGACCATACTAACAAAATCTTTCTGCAGTAATTCAAGAGTATATATTTTAAAGAGGATAGTTAGAAGACTGGACAGAAGAACAGCAAAAGAGATCAATGTCAAGATACTCATTATGAGTACCTTGAATCCTAATGCAGTGTCTATGATTAACTTGTCATTTAATCACTATTAGATAACGATTAAAGGGGAAGGGATGCAAAAGATGAAGAAAACCAAAGGTGAGCTTCATGTTTCGTAATATTACCATCACCTGAGTGATACTGTGCCTTTGAAGTGGCTCTGCGCTATACAAAGCAAGGATCTCTCCACAAGTCAATAATATCAATTACCCATCAGAATTTTGGATTTTGATAGCTGAACTCCCATGGATATTTGGATGGAAGCTGGAACAAATATAAAACTTGCATGCAACAGTATCAATCTGGGCAACTGAAGAAAAGTTATTCATCCAACTTCAAGAAAGTGATATACCTTCTCAGCAACTAAACCAAGTCCTTGGAGCTCTCAGTGAGTAAACAAATCTGTGTGATCATAAAGGGGGGAGGGGCATAATCATCAAGATTCTAAAATTAAACAAAGTCACAATTTTTCTTCCTTGTACAATTAGAAGCAGAAACAAAACTTCAAATAGCTAATGCAAAAAGGGAAATTGGATTATACACAAGCAGCTGGCATGATGAAATATGGTCTCAGTAGTAGAGGCCAATGAAAACCAAATAAAAAGACTTAGAGAACAGAAGGGAAGAGAGCTGTGCCATCAGTTCACTGCCCCATCCCTCCAAGGCCTGGGCAAAAACTTAGCACCTGCCCTGTGGCTGCAGCTAGTAAAGAAAAAAAAGGAAACTGGTTAATATAAATGGTAATTCTAGGACTTAAGGGAATAATCCCTCTACCATTCTAGGACCTCAAATGTTATTTTCAGGGTGGGCTTCTCCTTTTCTTCTTAGCTATTTCTACTGGATTTCACTCTTCCAACCTCATCCAGAATTTTCCTTACTACAGGGAGAATCACATCCCACATAATAAAGGTTATAAACCACAACTAACAGATGTTTTTCCCCCTTCAACAATTATTATAATTTCTCTTATAGATTCTAAATGTTTCACTGGATAAATATTGTGATGTCTTTCCAATTATCTCAGTCCTTTTCAAATAGCCTAGGGGAGGCTTCCTTAATTGATAACAAATGCCCGTCCTCCCTCACTTCCCCACTACACCTGTGAGAGCAGCCTATGCATGGTTTTCTTACCTGAATATTAAGAGGGTTCTTTTACCCTACCAATCACAAAACAAACCTCGGAAGTGTCTTGGGCAATATGAAAGCATAAAAATGCCTGTAATTGAGATCTGCTAAGAAACTAGGTATAATGGTCCCCACTTTTGGATGCCGGATACCTGTCCCTCTCTTTCTTCATTCCATTCAGTCCTCATGAAAGCCAGGACCTTGTCTTCTGAGCCTGTAATCTTGTTTCTACAGGAATGGCCATAAGAAGACTAAATTTACATTTTGTTCAGATTGGCAACTCCCCAAAAGAGAGCTCTCCTTACATCTAATGTATCAATCTCATCTTTGTGGCATTCTAGACAAACGTGGTTGATATGTCTAGAATCAACCCTGAACCATTGACTACTAGGGAATGGGAGCAGTCTGGTTTACACCCCAACCTGGGTAGGGCCTCAGGACACTAATTGACAGTCATTCAACAGGCACAGGTAACCAGATATGCTCACCTTTATCTTAGTTTTTTCATAAAAATAGACAGCATGGCTCTTATTGACAATAAAAAGAAGAGTATTTTGATTTATATTACTCCAAACAATGGGATAACTTACTATGGGACAGCACTCTCTAGTAGACAACAGTACAGCTACAAGGGATCTTAGAAAATCATCTAGTTCAACTCTTTGTACTACACGAGGAAACAGTGAACCACAAATGCGATTTGACACAATGCAGAGAGAAGTGGCCCTGAATTCTACTCTGTTGTTTCTCAGATGAAGGTAACAATTAAATGGTCATTTCCATGACGGCAAAGGCACATTAAATATGTAACACATGGGGGCCTCCCCGGTGGCATAGGGGTTAAGTCTCAGTGTTACTGGAACCAAGCTGCCTTAGCAATGGGAGCCTGCAGGAGTGGTGGGGCCTCTTACCCCGCTGCTCCAGAGCAGTTGTGGCAGTTGCTCCTGCCCAGTAACTGCTGTTTTGAACGGACCAATCTGGTACTAGGAGCTGATGGGTAGGCCTGCTGCTCCACTATAAGTCAGTTATGGCAGTTGCTCCTGCCCAGTAACTGCCATTTTGAACGGACCAATCAGGTGCTAGGAGCTGATGGGTGGGTCCATTCAGCTCCAGGATTGAAAAATGGTCCAATCAGACTTGTGGATGGTAATTGGGAGAAGATATAAGCCAGGATTGGAGGGACCTGAGGAGGAAGGGGGAAGAACAGAAGAAGACTACAATGAAGATGACACCAGCCCCCAGGAGAAGAAAGACGACGGTTCCAGACTCCGAAGAGAGAAGAAAGAAGTTCGTTCCTGCCCTCCAAGGAAGAAAGAAGAAAAGAAGCGTCCAGCAGCCACCCTTCGAGGAGGAAGAGAAGCTGAAGGACTCTGCAGAGACTGGGCCTCCAGTCATGTCTTTGACGTAGACTGAAAGGAGCACCTGAGGCCCTGGGCCTGGTGTCTCAGAGATCTGTTTGTTGGTCTAACCCAGCACCTCCCAAGGAGCTACCATTCCCAATGCATTCTGGGTGAGGTGGCCACCACTTGAGGATGCAGTGAGCTCTCCGTTTCCCCCGTTTATAAAATAAACCCCATGTTTGTTGTTCCTGTAGCCTGGAGTCTCTTGCAATTGTGCACGTGGGTGAGAACCCACAGACAGTGACTTGTCCTCTCATCAGGCACTGTCCTTTGCTGTATTTGGCCTTTGGGCCTTTTGGGGCTTTTTGGTGGCTCTTGCCTCAGAGCCTGGGCATTTGTGTCCTGTCCACCCCAATTTCAGTTGGCGACCACGAAGGGACAGAACAACCCTGTCCGCCCCACTTTCAGTTGGAGACCCAGATGGGATGGAAAACCCCATCTGCTCGATTTCAGTTGGCAACCAGGAAGGGACGGAACACCCCTGACTGCCCCTATTTCAGTTGGAGACCACAAAGGGATGGCACAACCCCATCTGCCTGATTTCATCAGCACTATAAACAAGATGACCTGAGTTCGATCCCCAGCCAGGAGCTAACCCACATGGTGCAACAGATCTCTCCTGTCTCGCCCACTGCTCCCCTCAGCAGGGTTTCAGTAGATCCACCTGTTCTGCTCCCCACTCTGTCTCTGGTGAATCCGCTCACCCAGACACACAACTCTGGCCTACACCCCAGTTCTTCTATTTGGGATCCCTAGCCCCCACCCTTTGTTCCTAGGATGTAGTTTGGAGCCAAGTGCTGGGTGAAGCTAAAATGTAGAGTCAGGTAGGGGGCCTCTTCCAGGACAAAAGTCTCATTAGAGGATATCTACTGAAAACAGCAGGCGGATATTATGGCCAGATTAGCATAGCCAACTAGATCAATTTAATAGAAAGTTAAATGTAAACAGAATTAGAAGTAGGATGCTTAGAGCAGTAACAGCTTTGGCACCCCAAGGGCAACTGCCCCATATTCCCTGCCACCTAGTTTGTATGAGACTATGATCCATCCCCAATACACATCCCCACCATACACCTTCCTCCCTACCGCCCACCTTCCTGGAATCTAAGCTCTTCTAATAAAAGTGTGAGAATGGGCAAGAAAAGGGGCCATTTCTCCAGAGATGTGCGCCTTTAGGCTGCATCTCCAGAGGGCTGGTCCCTCTAGGTGACCCTCTCTCATTTTCTCATGACTTGGACTCTTGAGTCGTTTTTTTTTTTTTTCTGTCCCATGCCACTTCCACCATTGCCACCCCACAAGGCGACAGTTCTATGAATAAATAAATCTTTAAAAAAAAATATGTATCACATGAAATGATTTATTCTTTACTATGTGCTTTAATAATAAATAACAATTTAATGATAAATATCAATAAATTTCAAGGATCTAACTAGCAGGGTCACAATATGAGATAAAATTATACTAATTTTTTTAAAACTCATAGAAAATGATACTGGGAATGTCTTCACTCAAAGCAACTCAAATACAACACTACATGTATGCAATAGATTTTGAAGGTTCCCTGAGAAAATTCAGTTAAAAATAAGATTCACTAATCTATACTAAGAATACCTGAAACATTATTATTGAACAACAACTATATTACTTATAGTTACCACAAATCTAAAAATAGTAAACATGATATAAGAGAAAGAAAACTGCCACAAAACCCTAAATTAGCCAGCACAGCTTACGTAGCTGACTCAGACCAGAGAAACAGACCCCATTATTAGTCATTATATTTGCTCCTGTCTAATTTATTTAATTAATAGGTCACTCCTGCTTTCCCACTTATTTCAAAGCCAAGAAATCAAAACTGAATAGAAGTCATCTCAGAGTAGGGCCTCCCCAGTGGCGCAGCGGTTAAGTGCTGCGCTGTGGAGTTGTCGGCAGCGGCAACGTGAGTTCGATCCCAGGCCGGGGAGATTCCCACATGGTTCGGCGACCTCTCCTGCCTCACCCGCTGCTCCCCTCAGTAGTGTGCTTCTGTCGATCTGTCTGTTCTGCTACCCACTCTGCCTCTGGTGAACCCTCTTGCCATCCCACGCCTCTGGCCTGGACCCCAGCTTGTATGCATAAATAAATAAATCTTTAAAAAAAAAAAAGTCATCTCAGAGTAGTAGTTCCCTTCTATTCAGCTGTGCTAGGTTCATAGTGATAAGTGGTAGGTTTCAGTGCCATACCAGTCACTAAATATTTTGAAGTTCACACTTGCGTAAGAGTATGAGTTAAATACTAGGACAGTAATTATCAAAAGAACAGACTCAAAAGAATATCCTAGCCTGCACCAAAATTGGGATTTTTTTCTCCTATTCTCCTCTCCCAGTGGGTGTCCTCACTGTTCCTTCTCTTACTCTGTAAAATCAAATTCTCTTCACTTCTCTATCCCCCAGGCAAACATTGTCCCGACAAAACCTGACACTCAGTATCAGTAAGGTATAAAATATGGGTGACAATGTCTCACATCTTCCTGTTTTTTAGCAAGAGTCAAAGCTCACCCAAAACAATAGTTGTCTTAAGCTATTTATTAACTAAATGCTTACTGAAATGAAGAGACTGACTGCATAAACAACCAATCAACATCCCATAGGAAAATTGTTTGGGGAAAGTAGGTCTTTCCAGTGTCTTAACAATTATACACATAAAAACTACCTATTCAGTCTCTATCAAAAGACAATTTCAACCAAGATGGTGTGATTTTGTGATAGAATCAGAAATTACCCATACCATTTTTAATTATCATATCTATTTTTTTTTATTGTTATTTATGTCTTTTACATTTTGTATTCCCCTTGGGCAGCCCACCACCAATTCACCCGTGATCCATCTCCATGGTCCCCTGTATTCTCCTCTCTTCCATTTTGTGCCCTTATCCTCCCCTCCCCTCCCCGCCCCCCCACCGCTGAGTGTCTCTCTCCCACCCAGCCTCCCTATAGTCCTGTTATAAGTGAAACCATTCGATATTTTTCTTTTTCTTTCTGGCTTATTTCACTGAGTATGATTCCCTCTAATTCCATCCATGTCTCTGCAAATTGCATGTGTTTATCTTCTTTCCATGCTGAATAGTACTCCATTGTGTATATGTACCAC
>PVIJ01017978.1:0-27709 GCA_004024925.1 Scalopus aquaticus | reverse complement strand
TATCTCATAGTGGTTTTGATTTGCATTTCCTTGATTATAAGTGATGTTGAGCATTTTTTCATGTATCTGTTGGCCATTTGCTTTTCTTCTTTGGAGAAGTGCCTTTTGAGCTCTTCTGCCCATTTTTTGACTGGGTTATTGGCTTTGTTTTTGTTGAGTTGTGTGAGTTCCTTGTAAATTTTTGCTATCAGTCCTTTATTAGATGTATTGTGTGCAAAGATCTTTTCCCAGTTGGTAGGGTGTCTGTTAGTATTGGTTAATAGCTCTTTTGCTGTACAGAAGCTTTTTATCTTGATGTAATCTCATCTGTTTATCTTGTCTTTCACTTCCTTTGCTTTGAGGGATGTGTCTTTCAAGATTTTACTGAGATGTATGTCGTGTAGAGTTTTGCCTATATTTTCTTCTATACATTTTATGGTTTCAGGTCTTACATCCAGGTCTTTTATCCATTTTGAGTTGACTTTTGTGCAGGGTGTGAGGTAGTAGACTAGCTTCATTTTTTTGCATGTGGCTGTCCAGTTTTCCCAGCACCATTTATTGAATAGACTGTCCTTGTTCCACTGCATTTTCTTTGCTCCTTTGTCAAAGATTAGTTGTTCATAGATATGTGGCTTTAATTCTGGGTATTCTATTCACTTCCATTGGTCTTTCTGTCTGTTTTTGTTCCAGTAGCATGCTGTTTTAATTATTATGGCTTTGTAGTATAGTTTGAAATCAGGGAGTGAAATTCCTCCATTTTCTTTCTTTTTAGTTAGGAGGGCTTTAGCTATGCGAGGATTTTTGTGGTTCCATATGAATTTCATCAGTAGTCGATCTATTTCTTTGAAGAATATCATTGAGATTTTTATTGGAATAGCATTGAATCTGTAAATTGCTTTTGGTAGGATTGCCATTTTGATAATGTTAATCCTTCCAATCCATGAGCAAGGGATGCCTTTCCATCTTCTTGTGTCTTCTTCTATTTCTTTCAACACAGTTTTGTAGTTTTCTTTGTATAAGTCCTTTATGTCTTTTGTTAGATTTATTCCCAGATACTTGAATTTTTTGGTTTCGATTTTGAAGAGGATGGATTTCTTAATTTCTTCTTCTTCAGATTGGGTGTTTGCATATAGGAAGGCTACTGATTTTTGTGCATTGGTTTTGTATCCTGCTACTGTACTGAACTGGTCTATTATTTTGAGTAGCTTTTCTATGGAGTTTTTAGGGTTTTGTATATATATATTATCATATTGTCTGCAAATAGAGACAGTTTAATTTTTTTCTTTTCCTATTTGGATCCCTTGAATGTCTTTCTCTTGTCTAATTGCTCTGGCTAGGACTTCCAGTATTATATTTAAAAGTAATGGTGAGAGTGGACATCCTTGCCTTGTTCCTGATCTTAGGAGAGAGGCCTTCAGCTTCTCACCGTTGAGGATAATATTGGCCATGGGTTTGTCGTATATGGCTTTTATTATGTTGAGGTATGTTCCTTTTATCCCAAGGATTTCAAGGGCTTTTATAATAAATGGGTGTTGCACTTTGTCAAATGCTTTCTCAGCATCTATTGATATGATCATATGGTCTTAATTTTTCTTTTTTGTTGATGTGTTGGATTACATTGATTGATTTTCCGATGTTGAATCATCCTTGTGTCCCTGGACTAAATCCCACTTGGTCGTGGTGTATTATCTTATGGATGCATTGTTGGATCCTATTGGCCAAGATTTTGTTGAATATTTTTGCATCAGTATTCATTAGGGAGATTGGTCTGTGGTTTTCTTTTTTTGTATTGTCTTTGTCTGGTTTTGGTATTAGAGTAACATTTGCTTCATAGAATGTGTTTGGTAGTACTCCTTCCTTCTCGATTTTTTTGAAAGAGTTTGTGTAATACAGGGACTATTTCGTTTTTGAATGTTTGGTAGAATTCATTTATGAAACCATCTGGTCCTGGGCTTTTGTTTTTGGGGAGGTTTTTAATTACTGTTTCAATTTCACTACTTGTGATTGGTCTGTTTAGGTGTTCTATATCTTCTTTGTCTAGTTTTGGGTGATTGTATAGTTTTAGGAATTTGTCCATATCCTCTAGGTTGTTATACTTGTTTCCATATAGCTGTTTATAGAAATCTCTGATCATTTTTTTTATTTTTGCTGTGTCCGTTGTGATTTATCCTTTTTCATTTATGATCCTATTTATTTGTGTTTTTTCTTGTTTTTTCTTTGTAAGCCTGGCTAGTGGTTTGTCTATTTTGTTTATTTTTTCAAAGAACCAGCTTTTAGTTTCGTTAATCTTCTGGATTGTTTTTTTTTATTTCATTTCATTTAGTTCTGCTTTGATTTTTATTATTTCCTTTCTTAAACTGTCTTTTGGGGTTTTTTGTTATTCATTTTCTAGTTCTTTGAGATGTGAGATTAAGTTGTTTCTTTGAGTTGTTTCTTGTTTCTTGATGTGAGCTTGTAATGCTATATATTTTCCTCTTATTACTGCTTCTGCTGTGTCCCAGACGTTCTGGAAAGTTGTGTCCTCGTTGTCATTAAGTTCTAGGTATTTTTTAATTTCTTCTTTGATCTCTTCGTTGATCCATTGGTTTTCCAGTAATGTGGGTTTCAGTCTCCATGAGTTAAGGAGGTTTCTTTTTTCCTTTTTATGATTTATTTCCAGTTTGACTCCTTTATGATCGGAGAAGAAGGCTGGTATGATTTTGATCTTAGTGTATCTGTTGAGGTTTGTTTTGTGGCCTAATATGTGATCGATCCTGGATTATGTTCCGTGCGCACTTGAGAAAAATGTGTATTCAATTTTTTGAGGGTGAAGTGATCGATAGATATCTGTTAATCCCATGTGGTCTAGGTTCTTATTTAGAGCTTTAATGTCCTTGGTTACTTTTTGTCTTCTTGATCTGTCCAATAGAGAAAGTGGGGTGTTGAAGTCTCCTACTATGTATGTATTTTCTTTAATGTCTGTTTTCAGGGATGATAATAATTGTCTGATATATTTTGGTGCTCCTTCATTTGGGGAGTATATGTTGATGGTTGTTATATCCTCCTGTTTTATTGTCCCCTTTATCATGATGTAGTGGCCAGCTTTGTATTTTTTTACCTTCTTAAGTTTGAAGTCTATTTTATCTGATATAAGTATAGCTGTTCTGCCTTCTTTCTTGGCCCATTTGCTTGTAGGATTGTTTTCCATCTTTTAACTATTAATCTCTGTTTATCTTTCTCAATTAAATGTGTTTCTTCTAGACAGCAGAAGGTTGGGTTCTGTTTTTTGATACATCTTGCTATGATGTGTCTTTTAATTGGTGTGTTTAGTCCATTTACATTTAGAGTTAATATTGATATACTGTCATCCATATTTTTTGTTTGTTTGTTTACTCTTTTGTGGTTCTAATTCTTACCTTATTCTGTGGTTCCTAGTCTTTCTTCTGTTGGCTTTGTCTTCATGACTTCTTCTAGTATTCTTTGGAGTGGGGGTTTGGTAATGATGAATTTCTGTAGTTTCTGTTTGTCGGAGAAGGTCCATGTTTTTTCTTCATAGAGGAATGAGAGCTTTGCAGGGTAGAGTATTCTTGGTTGACATTTGTTGGCATGTAGTGTGTTATATATGTCCCTCCAATCTCTTCTTGCCTGCAGTGTTTCTTCAGAGAAATCTGATGTCAGCCTGATTGGCTTTCCTTTATAGGTTATTTGTTTCTTTGCCCTCATCATTTTCAATATATTTTCCTTGTCTTGAATTCTCAATAGTTTTACTATCATATGTCTTGTGGTTTTTTTTCTTTCGTTGTAATAATACAGAGATCGTCTGGCTTCCTGTATGTCAATTTTTGTTTCCTTTTTCATGTTTGGGAAGTTCTCTTCAATTATCTCCTTTAAAAGTTTCTCTGTTCCTTTGTCTCTCTCTTCTCCTTCTGGGATTCCTATGATTCTGATGTTTCCTTTTTTCATGGTGTCAGATAGTTCTCGAAGCTTTTCCTCATTCTTTTTCCTTTGTTTTTCTCTTTCCTTTTCTGCTTTGATTCTGTTAGTATCTTTATCTTCCAGAGTGCTTGTTCTTCCCTGCATATCTTTTAATTCACTTTTCTGGCTTTCCCTGGATTTCTTTATCTCCTCTACTAATGTTTTTAAATCTTCCAGTTCCTTCAATTTCTTCTTTACGGATTCATTCTCGTTCCTCAGTTCTTTGTTCTTTTCATTTAATTCTATCAATTTTTTTTGTGATGGCTATTTTGAAGTCTTTATCTGTTAGGTGAATGTAATCTTCTATGTCCATATTAATGGGTTCTGGAGAGGGATTTTCTTTTTGTGGTGTATTGTTTTGGGGGTCATTTGTGACTTTTTTCTTTCCCATTGTTGGTTTTCTGCTTTGCTCTTGAACATCTTTAAATTTAATTCTCCATACAGTACTATACAAAACCCAAAACTGACAAATATGTGAGGGTGTCATGTCACAAATGTGCTCCTTTCTTGATTTATTGAGCACATACAATGTGCCAAGCTTCACATTAGGTTCCAGGGAGAAATGAATGGAATACAACCTCTGCCCTCAAGTTGTCTGTGGTATTCAAGAAGACAGGCATTCTAACCTTATCTCAGGGAAGCTGATACAGCTCACAAGTATGTCAACCATGCAACAGAGAATGATGATTCTTGTGCCTGGAATAACAGCTTGGGAATGCATATTTTTGAATTCTTTTTATTACAAATTTGGTCATTTAACTTTATCATAGAGTTCACTCCTGTGTTTCTTCTAGCTAAACCAATGATTGCTGTGAGGGCAGTATGCCAGAATCAGGTGATGACAGAAATCTCCTTAAAACAGGCTTACATTTTTCTATTCAAACTCCAGTTAGCTGTTTGGTTGGTTATTTAAAGAATTCTGTTGTTATCCTTCACTAGGATACCGTTTAGGTACTGTTATCAACCCCAACTCCACAAAATCCCTAGAGGTAATTAACCAATAAGCCTTACACACAAATCTCTGATAAATAATTCACAAAATAATTTTGAAGGGCAGTGAAGGAACACATATATGGCTTGGGTCTCCTGGAAGTCACACAGCACTAATTTCATCAGAATAAAGTTAACTGAAGGCACTTGGCAAAATTTCACTCTGTCATTTTCCAGTTATATATTCACATGGCTTTGTAAGGATTGCTTAAGCAGAATTACTGTCTTATGACATCATGTGATTAGATTGGAACTTGACTTTTGTAACCTGACCTTTTTCCATTGAAGGGAAGGAAGAAAAAGCAATTTTTGGGGAGAGATACCTAAGCCTTTTAAGGCAGAACTTCTTAGGAGTCAGAGGATTGATGCTGTAAATAGATCAGCCATTCCATCATTACCTAAAACCAAAGGTTATACACAGTTTCAAGTTCTCTTTGTCCTATGCATGGCATTGAAGGAAGATGGGTCACATGTAGACTCTGGTTTCACAAAGAGATGTATGATGCTCAGCAACAGGTCTGTCACAACACACTCAAGCTATCACTCTGATATGGAAGACCTTCTCCAAAGGAACCCTGCTGGCATGCAACCTTTGAACTTGTCAAGTGAAAGTAGTCAGGAGAGTAGCTGCCCACCGATAAAGCAGATCTCCCTAACTTCCCTCTCCTTCCTCCTCTCTTCCTACACAGCATCTGAGGCTAGTCCACTGAACTCTATTGTTCCTTCCAACTTTGAGAGTCAACAGTTTTCAGCTGGAGAAGTCTCAGTAGATTGTGAAGCTAAGGAGCAAGGATTGAGGTTTGGGGATTCTGATTGAGGGTTGGCATTTCTCTCTTCAGTTGCTCTCTCCATTTATTCCTGGGATCTGCTACACAGAATGGATGCCTGAGCATCACTTTTGAAATTTCCTATATGCTGTATAGTCTCAGACGGTGATGCTGACCTTTCTAGACTGATTTTCCCGGGATGAATCTTTTTTATAAAGTTATGTTTCATGTTTCTTCCAGGTATTCATCATTTTTAATAGTCACTTTCCAACTTTAACAGAATCATGAGCATGGTTTGCCTTGGCCTTGCTGTTCTCTCTAGAAGGTATTACTAATGCTTACTCAAAGAGTTGTTCTTTCAAATGCATGTTACACTAAATTTACATATGAGGTGACCATATTTTTTAATGAATGCAAGAAAGTGAACTTGTGTCTTGCCTGTCCTTCTGGGGAAACAAGACAGAACACCCGAAATTGAAACTATGAAATCTAAAACATTAGAGGATTCATTCAGCCCTCAAGGAAACCACACTATAACTGTTAGTTTGCAGAAAACCATCACACCACACCCCATTTGTGCATATAATCCTATAGTTAGGGTTTTATATCGTACCCTATCCGCCTTTTCAGAATCTAATTATATGGACTAACAGCCTAACAAAAGTTGTTTAGATAAATAGGAGGGAGTTTAAACCAAGGATCTCCAGCCATGTGATTCATTTTTTTAATATATATTTTTATTGCTATTTATGTCTTTTACATTTTGTATTCCCCTTGGGTAGCCCACCACCAATTCACCTGTGATCCATCTCCATGGTCCCTTGTGTTCTTTTCTATTCCATTTTGTGCGCATGTGATTCATTTAACCTTTTGACCCTCAGTTTCACCTGGAAAATGGGAACTAAATTCCTCCTACAGCATCAGGCTCAGATAATGAGCACATCATGGCTGACACAGAGTGGGACTCAGCTCCAGAGCCTGGGTGAGTCCTCTCCTCCTTTCCAGGTTAACATATTTGGAAAAATGAGGAGACATGCTCTTCTTGGTTCCTTGTGGAACTGCAGTCCAAACAACATGAAATCTACCAATTTTCTCCACTGAAATAATTGCACTTATTCACTTCTCTTAGTTTTCTCTTTGAGCTGCTTTCCAGATCTGAGTGTCTTGTGAGGCGTGAATAGCAGCTTATCTTGCTGAGAGTGTGGAATAAACCCTTAGCAGCCTCTGGTGTTAAAGGGCTTGACTTATCTCAGTGTGGTGGCATTGCGCCCTGGCTGGGTTTACTTCTTTGTCTTTGCACTCTCTGGTTGCTTAGCACAGCTGTCAAACACCTCTAGTGATCCTAAGAGCTCCCTGATGGACAGTCTATTCCACTCCTCGGATATCCTAGATCAGTGGGCATTTTCATTTTTAGCATTTACTACTTAAGAAGCACATGTCAAAAAAGATTCTATTAGGTTTAAAGAGCTATGAAAATGTTACTTCAGATACAAATAATAACTTCTGTAACACACAAAGCTTACTTTACTCAGTGAATTTTCTGATAGGAGCAACGTGTAGCAGACTTAACTTGTAGTGTGATCCAAAAACTCATTATTC
Organism: Scalopus aquaticus; assembly: GCA_004024925.1. Taxonomy (NCBI): domain Eukaryota; kingdom Metazoa; phylum Chordata; class Mammalia; order Eulipotyphla; family Talpidae; genus Scalopus; species Scalopus aquaticus. The sequence continues at coordinate 20,420 of PVIJ01017978.1, read as the reverse complement.
CAAAGAACTCTTGTTAAACCTGTTAGTAACAACACTATTTTGCTACTTTGGAATTTGATTAATAACATCAATTTCTATACTTTTTCTAAATGTGGACTGCTTTTTCTCCCTTTTTGAGTGAAAGTGGACACAATGATATGTCTCCTTGTTTTCTTCTACAGTTGGAGACAGCAGGTATTAGTATTTAGAATAGATGGACACTCCTCACCTCTGTCCTCCTCCCACCCAGCACCCAGAACATCTCCAAAGGGCTTCTTTCTATATCACCAAGAGAAAATTTAAAAAAAAAATTTTCATATTAAACCCTTAACCCATCCGGATTTGATTTTTGCATAAAAAATGAAGTAGGCAATCAATATTTCTAATAAACTTACCATCATTTATCAAATTACCTATTTTTTACTACTTATCTAGAAGTTACTATATATCCATTTTTCATGCTTATGTGAGTCTTTCCCATGCTCTTTTTTGTTCTATTGATCTAGTCATACAAAAACACAACACTATGAGTGATAATCATGACTCATCTTTAATAGGTCTGAATAGTCACCTACTGTCTCAATCCAGGCAAAAGGAGAAGTAGCACAGACTATTAGTCTCCATGTATTTCTGAGATAAGTGATATTCTGTGGAGAAAAAACATTTTTGACCAATCTGAATTTTCTTTCTCTTACCCATTTTTTTCAAGTCAATAAATATATTTTGAAGAAATGTTTTTGGCAGTTGCTTTTAAAATATAAATATCTAATGAATTTGCATTTCAATAGAATTATACATTTTCCTTTACTACTTTAAAAAATCTGCTTACAAGGTTATAGAACATCTGCTGATTGGAACTAGACTATTAATTATAATTTGTAGCAATAGTGGAAAATCCTTAAGATGGAATATTCAGTGAATAAAAGCAAGAATCAAAGTTGGGTGTGAATACTATGACTTAAAAACAAGCCATGACCTCCTAATTGGTCCAAACCCTGCCCATTCTTGGTCCTCATCTACTATAACTTTCCTCCCTCAGTCAATTTTCTATCAACATATTGACTTTCATGTTGATGTTTAAGTCCCCCAAGCATGCTGGCACTTCAGGATCCTTGCACCACTATTGTCTCCGCCTGGAATGCTCTTCCTCTCTGGGTCAGCCTGGCCCTGGCCCTGACAGTGAAACAGCAGCCCCTCCTCAATGGTACATCCTAGCATCTCACTTTGGTTTGTTCTTTCCTTGGAACTTATCACCACCCGACAAGCACTTCATTTTTTGTGTGTATTTGTTATTGTCTCTCTCCCTCCAACTAGAAAGCAAACTCTACAAGTGGAGGGATTTGGTCTGTTTTTCATCAGGTTTTGGTTTTGCATATTATCTGGCACAGACACATGAGAATTCTTCCTGAAAGACGATTACAAACCACTAATTTTTTAATCGTTAACCCACATCACATGTCTTTTTTTTTAAAGATTTATTTATTTTTGCATACAAGCTGGGGTGTAGGCCAAAGGTGTCTCACCAGAGACGGAGTGGGGAGTAGAACAAGCAGATTGACTGAAATACATTGCTGAGGGGAGCAGTAGGCAAGGCAGGAGAGGTCTGCTGCGCCATGTGGGAATCTCCCTGGCTGGGCATCGAACTCATGCCTCAGCTGCTGACAGCTCCATAGCACTGAGCCCAACCTGTTGTGTCACCAGGGAGGCCCCACATCACATGTCTTATTGTAGAGTGAAAGGATCACCTAGTACATTATTGAAGGAGGGAGCTCCTGTTAAATTGTATACAAGAAGGAATTGAGAGAGGAGATGGCCTCTGTGTGTTGTTGTGAGAGAACCACTTGGTGAACTGATAAACCTCAGGTGAGCAAAAGCAACAACCTAAATGCTGAGGCTCAACAGAGGCAAGGGAAAACTTCCTTTACCAAAAATGTTGACTCTGGAATATGGAGTTGACTAGAAATGCCACCGTCAAGGCAACTGCTAATCCTCCAGGGAGATGCTGGAGCAGATGTTATCAGAGGAGAAGAGCAGCAGCTATCTGACACATCCAGACCCAAAGGCACCCTCAAATGTTTTCAAAGGCTGGGAAGAGTGGGCAAGATTTGGACTGTGGGAATGAAAGGGCATCCAGAGCACAGATTCTAGAAGTAGGCAAGGGAGTAAATTAGTTCACATGATCTATTTTCATGTTGCATTGCAATTCTAATAGAATTTAGCTTAAGAATATTTAGGCAGAACTTATATTCACCTATTGGGCATAGTACAACAGTACTTGGTGGTGCCAAAATATCAAAACATTCCCCTAAAAGTTGGGAAATAACTTCTGCCCAAGCTCTTCCCCAACATCCCACCTCAGTGTCCTCAAGATCTAGAGCTCAAGAGGTGAAACATGGGGCCTTGGATCCTGCTCTGGTGATATAGCTAGTATCTGTTTTGATTTGCTGGGACCTGTCATATAACTAGCTAATTATTTTTATTATCACACCTAATTTGAGAAGATGCACCCCAAAGTCCTGAAAACTCTTGCGTGGACAGCAAGAGTAATATAATGCTTCTGAAGAGGGGTTCAAGGTAGAGGGGCCTCTAAGAACCTGGAGCCAAATTCAGAGGCCTACTATTTTCATTGACCTCTTGTCTATCAGGAGAAAGGATTGATTCACATTTATTTAGGGTCTGTCCACACACACAGAAAATGACAGAATTTGTAAGGGTGATATTCAGTGGGTCTAACCCAGACAGGATCACAGATTCCTTTGAGTAGTCAATGGAGATGAGTCTGAGAGATTTCAAGTCGGTATAATTATTGGGCCTTATCTTAAAAGTTGACCCAATACACTTTGTAAAACAGAGACTCTGAAGCATTTTGCATTGGGTTGAAATGCATGATGTATTATTCACATTTTGTTTTCTATTTGTGTGGTTTACTTTTAAATGTCCACAGATAGCTTTCATATCTTTGGTTCAGCAAAATAGTGATGCTCAACCCATTCTAAATGAATTATGATACCTCCCAAATGAATGGGATTTAAACTAACGAGGTCAGTGCCAAGCAAGCAATAGGGTGAAAAAAATAAAGATGGGGAGGAATATGGAAATATTTGAACCTTTCAGATTCAATCGAGAGTCATCAGGAAAAGCCCCTAGAGAAAATTATGGAGATAGAGACTCAGCATCGAATATGCAGGTATCTGAGACCTGGAAGAGGAAGGAAGCTTATGTTCCCTGCCTCCAAACATGGAGCCTAATCTCCTTCCTCATCCACTCTGGCACAGGTGTAGGACTTAAGGACCTCACATTTCAAGAAGTGATAGACATTGAGATGTAGTCATAGATGGCTTCCTACTCTGTCTCTTAATCAGCCAAAAGTAAAAACATTTGTGATGGAGAAGTTGGTTCAAATATTTAACAAAATAGTTTCTCTAACTCCAAATACAGGGGAAGTTTCAGGAGCATGTCCTACCCCTCAGAAGGTAAAGAACAAGGGCTCTGCAAGGTGAGATGTCCGTCGTTCCTCCTGACCTTTGAAACCAGTGTCCCGGGTTGTAAGTACAGCCACTTACTCTGCTGTCCTGCAGCAGTTACATGAACATGCCTACCATTCAGAGTTTTGGAGTGTGCGTTGACATCTGTGTGTGTGTGTGAAGATAAACGGGTGCTGCTTTTGATGCAGGACGTGATACCAGGATACCGCTGGTATGCTGTCAAAAACCTCATGCTCAAACGTCCCACCCGTAGGATGGGTCACGGCCCTTGGACTTGCTCACTTGTGGACTGTTCAGGAGATAGTCTATTTTCAGCCTACAGTTCTCTCTTTAATGTCAGAGCAGAAGCTTTCACTGAATTGGAGCACTGAATCAAAATCAATGACTAAACAAACAGGTGATTTTGAGGAGGAATTCTTCCTGTAAATATAGTTCTTCCTATGGAAATTCCAAAAAGAAAATGTGGTGAAATGTGTATTTTAGGAGAGAAAAGAATCAGAAGGTGTCTACAAACCTTTAGGAACCTAAAGAAAAAGGGAAGTGGAGATACTTTAGCTAATCTATTAGGCTAAATGTAGGGGAATTTAAGTCAGAAACTTCAAGTGTTCTAGTGTATCAAGTAATTGCACAGGGTATGCTCTGAACAAGTTAGAGAGACGTCTGTCCCACTGACCCCGTGGGAAAAACAGCACAACACGTCCTGCTACTGCCGATAATTAGGGTTGGAACATGAGATGAACTTTCTTAAATCAGGCACAGTCAATTCCATTGTTTCCCAGACCAAGACAATTGGCATTTTTCATCTTCCTAACAATGTTGTTTACCACATTTTTACTGGAGCCACTTGGTGATCAAGTTGATTTAGACAAAAAGATGAATTTGGCATATATTGTAGTTCTTTTAATAATTCCTTACATGGGCGAAGGACATGAGCGCCACATCATTTACAAATTATTGCCTGCCTACCGACGGTGGACTCCCTGGAGTAGGGCTGACCTGGGCTTAGTTACGGTGATGGGCCCACATCACTGCTCATGCCCCAGTCTGGGGAAACAATGGTTACAAAGTCTGATTGTATTCTTTTTTCATAAGAGTCAGACTACTTGGGTCAAATTCTGACTGTCATTTTGAAACAAGTTATAGAATTTTAGTGACCTCCTACATGCAATGGTGATAGTAATAGGGTTATTATAGAGAGCACATTCAGCAGTGTATGCAAAGCTCTTAGTACAAACTCTGTTTGTAGGAAACACCTAATATGTTCTACTTGCTATTATAATTTATTTATCTGAAGTGATTTTAGTCAGATCAAATCTGTTGGAAAAAATACTATTGACTATAAAGTTTTACTTCTTTTCCCTAAAAACTTCTAAAATTTTATACCAATTAAGTTGAAGATGTTAGCCATGTGATCTTTCTTCAGGAATGTTTATGTGAGGATTGGATGGAAGCCCTAGCCCTCAAATTAATAGGTGTAGTCACTGATACACATTAAGTTGATTCTTAATATCTTAATGTCCATTACATACCTACGTGAAATTGAACCACATAAAAGCAGAATTTAGGCCTTCCTGACAAAAGGAAATGAATTGAATAGAAGAGAAGCAGAGACTTTGCAGGGAGAAAATTGTCCTATCTCTCAGCCAGTGTCAGAATGTGGAAATGTTTACAAAATGCTCATTAAAAGAAAAAGGGATTGCAAGATAGAAACAAAATCTGGTGCACAAGTTTATACTAGAGAGATAAGAAAGGCTAGGCCCCTATAGGGGATTTTGTTATCCAATTACTGCAACCTGACTTGGGGTGGGGGGGAAAGTGGTAGGGGGAGGGAGAGAGAAAGGAAGTTTCCAAACTTGTCTCCAGTGACAGGAGACATTTACGCTCTGTAAGATAAAACTGCCACTTGAAGCCCAGGAGCGCTAAACCTTCTTGGGTTGGCCTGGGGGCTCGAGCAGTCATGGGCTCGCTGGTCCTGCGGCTGTGTGCGCTCTTCTGCCTGGGCGCTCACTGGGTTTCCAGCAGCCCCATCATGAGCCTGGAGCGGTCCCCTCTGGAAGAAGATATGCCCCTGTTTGATGATGTCTTCTCAGAGCAAGATGGGGTCGACTTCAACACACTGCTGCAGAGCATGAAGAATGAGTTTCTCAAGACGTTGAACCTGTCTGACATCCCCATGCAGGACTCAGCCAAGGTTGACCCACCAGAGTACATGCTGGAACTCTACAACAAATTTGCAGTAGATCGGACCTCCATGCCCTCTGCCAACATCATTAGAAGTTTCAAGAATGAAGGTAAGTGAACATTTCAAGAAGTGATAAGTAAATTTGCAAGGCTTGGGAATAATATAGATAATGGCAAATGCATCTGTACACAACTACACAAAAACAGTGCATGTTTTAGCCTGTGTCTACACCATTTTTATGATCATCTTCCAAATGGTATTAAAAGGTATTAAAAATCTCTTTTCATCCAAAGGCATAAAGTGTCTATCATTTTGACATCATAATTGGGTCTTAAAAAAACTTTAATTTGGACAGCAAGTCATACGAAAAATGAACGTTGATCTACCATGTCTTTGTCATTTTCCAGATAGGCCTTGGTTTCCATTTCACTTTTAATTGACTACAAAATTTGACAACTTTAACTTTAAATGAAAATAGACAAAGTCCAAAAAGTGTTGACTTGGGTTTTGCTCAGACTTTGAAAGTGCTTCATTATGTGACTGTATTTAAGAAATGTTCAAGCAGGATGGGAACTTATATTTTAGAGATTCTTCCTAAACTTTTGTGGTGCTTTGTATAACTCATACACACTGAAAGCAAGTGTGTATGACTCAATTAATATCCAACTTGTTTCTGTTTCTTTATAAAGATCAATGCACAAGTTTACATGTTGATAAGAAAAGTGTGTTTTCGTCCCCAGGCCCCTAGGTCTTTAAATTCAATAACTAAATCTAATGACCTTGCAAATTAAGCTTCTGTTTAAGATGGTGATGGTGGGGTGGGGGGAAACTTGGTAAAGGCTGGGGGTCTAAAGAAACCAATTTTTAATGTTTTCTACTTATACTTTCTAATCATTAACCAGGTACATAAGGAACTTTAGGCCTATTTTGGCCAGATTTCTTAAAGTAGAAAACAGTGGCAAGTAAATAGTTTAGGATTTAGAATTTTGAGAGTGGGTCAATGACAGAGTAGTTGTGGGTAATTAGCTTAATTTAATTGAAACTCAATGTCCTTATTTGTAAATTGGGGGTAATATACCTATGTATCAAATTGAGCAATTCAAAAGAGTTAAGAGTAAGAAAACACTCCATTTTCTAATAAGTACTAAACAAATGTTAGCTAATACTAATGAATTCTTTAAATTCTAGGCAGTGTAGGAAATTTTGAGTATATATTGCTCATTTCTTGAGATGCCATTTGACCACCAAAATTTCTAGTGTCCAGTAACATACTGGATATATTATTTAACAGCATTTTGTAACTTAATGGAAATGGTAAGCTGAAATTATAGATTCCATTTGAAGACAATTCTGCATGGAAAATGAAGAATTTTGAGCACTAAGCCCCAACTACTGGGTTCAGGGTGTGGGTGGGAATATGTTCACATCACCCCAGGAAAATGAAATTTTTTTCAGTTCTCACTTCCGCTGTAAGAATTTAGATGTCCCAGGTCAGGAAGTAGAGTTCATGTAACTTATTACTGGAGGCCAGTAAGGGCAGGAGAGGATCTCTCAGTGGACACTGATCTCTCATCTGCTCTCAGATCTGCCAGATCTGCAAATGTTAGCACCAAAGGCATGAATTCTGAATTGGGCTGTTCCTGTGGGCTACTGAGGTCTCTTTTATGACCCTTTGGGTTTGCTGATTGCATCCTCCTTGATAAGAAAGACAAAACAAATAAAACAAAAACAAAAGCACCCCTAAACCTAATAATCAGGGGGAAACAAGAGCCAGTTCCAAAATTAAAAAAAAATATATGTTACTTCAGTTCCTACCACTGCTCGAACCTCTCCTTGTCATTTTGGGACAGTCAGTTCTCTACCTGAGGCTGGCTGGATTTTTTTCTGGTGTAAAATGTACAGAAAAGCAATACTTGAATTATAAAATCATTGTAAGAAATAAATAAGGCAGTATTTGCTAAAGACCTGGCACATAAAATTTGCTCAAAAAACAGTTCTGTTGCCCTGAAATGTACCATCTTTAGCTATTACTTAATTGCACATGTACAGTTAACTTATTAACAGCTCTATTGAAGTCTAATAGCCATACAATAAATTTCACACATTTAAAGTGTATATTCTGATAGTCACGGATATATGTAAACATCCATTGAAATCACCACCATAATCAAGATAGCAAATACATCCATCATCACCAAAACTTAAGTTGTGCTCCCTTGTAATCTCTTCTTCCCACTACAGCCACCTTTTATTCTGCACTTTTCTCATGGATGTGGCAACAGACCCAAGCCTTATTTTTGGTCTTGTCATATTCCCTCTCTAAGGAGAGTCAAGTCTCCTATAGTCTTATAAATGGACAGGGGACAACTTCCAAGACACCTGATGTATTAACGACATATCCCATGCCCATAAATCAAGTTGGCCTGATGCCTAGGAACATCATTAATCAATATTTGTTACGTTCTGCCTTTGTCTAAGGCATCTTGGTAGATTAGAGGCAGAGAAGGGAATGAAGCTGTGATACCTGGCAGCATGATGACAACTAGTTGGGAAGGTCCATTCATAAAAAGACAACTGAGGGGCCTCCCTGGTGGCGCAGCGGTTAAGTGCTGCGCTGTGGAGCTGTCGGCAGCAGCGACGATGCGAGTTCGACGCCTGGCTGGAAAGAATCCCACATGGTGCGGCAGACCTCTTCTGCCTCGCCCGCTGCTCCCCTCAGCAGTGTATTTCTGATCTGCCTGTTCTTCTCCCTGCTCTGTCTCTGGTGAACCCTCTCGCCGCCCCACACTTCTGGTCTGTACCCCAGCTTGTATGTATAAATAAATAAATCTTAAAAAAAAAAGACAACTGAAATACAAGGATGTGAGTGGCAAAGGTCATAGGAGAGATATAGAGAATAAGTACTAAGTGACTCAGAAGGGAATGAACTTTCAGATAAGGGGGTGAGAAAGGAGGGGTCTTCCAGGGAATGATCACAGTTGGATAAGTGAAGGTGAGAGGAGAGGGCTTCCCATGCAAAGGTGCAATATACAATAAAAAACTAGGGAAAACAGAAGTCTACTTTAACCAGGAGGCTTTACAATTTACTCAATCTTTCAATGAATAGCAATTGAACAATTGTAACAGTCCGTGCACTGTAGAGATGAGTGGGCACAAGACTGGATCAAGAGCCTAAAACCTCATTATAGCTGGTTTTAAGAGTCATGTGAGAATTTAAATTATTCCATTGACCAGTATTTTCCACTGGCAGTGTCTGAGGTGATTTCTGGTGGTAACCAGAGGTATACATTAAATCATTATATATTAATATTAACGTGGATTAGAAAAAAATCCACATAACTATCCCCTCAAAACCCTCATTTCATGAGTGCTGTTGCTTAGGACAGGTCTAAAAGAGGAAGCATGTATAAAATAAAAATAATCAGGTTGAATTAAGAAAAATATTAAATATTATAATCTGTAATAAAGATCCCTCTGAAATCATGAATTTATATAAATGGTATATAGTTGGGAAAATGCTACCAAAGATGGTAGACAACCCCTCTGTTATTGTTCCTTAGCCTCTTTGGTCTTATGGAAACTTGACTGATGACAGGTGCCTGCAGGGATTCCTTGTAGACTTGTGTTACCAAGGACAAGTGTACAGGAACTTTGGATTCCTATAACATTCTCAGGTAGGATGTCAACATGATAATATTCAGAGATGTGTGTCCAAGATTAACTGGACTTTAAAAATTTATCTCATAAATATTCTTCAGTGATTCATAGGTTCCAAACTCCATGCCAGGTCTTCAAGGTATAAGACTAAGGTAACAAGTCTATACTGAATTTTCTTTCAATTCACACACATTCAACAGCTATGACTCCCTTGGTTCATGGCTCTCTTGTTGACCTGTCAGGTTTTGGTGTCTAGTGCAGAGATCAGGAAATGTTTTTTGGTAAAAGACCAGACATATAATAACATTTTAGGGAGGGGTATTTGTCTGGGGGTTAGGGGAGGAATTACATGTTCTCTGCTGCTCTGCCATTACAATGCAACAGTAGTCAAAGATAATATAGGAATGAATGCACAAAGTCAGTTCCTAGTAACACTTCATTTCCAAAAACAGGTGGCAGGCCTGGTTGGGTCTTGAGCTACATAATTTACCAATCCCCGGTCTAGATGGAGTTCTTTCCAGAACACCATTGCTGAGTGTGTGTGGGTCTCTTGCCCATTACAAATACAAATGTAAAATGTCCTGAAATTCTCATCCCTGCAAAGCATCAAGAAAAGAACCCCCACCACACATCAGAAAAATGGTCAGAAAATGGGGGCTGGCCTGCACAATCTCAAAAGTCCCTCCCATTTCTTTAATTCTGTGGTTGATAAACTACTCAAGCAAGGCTAGGCAGAGTTCTCTCTCATTCATCAGGCAGTCATTTTTCATTTTAGTCTTGGCTTCTTAGCTCAATTTAGCCTTCTTCAATTGACCTTTCAGTATTTTCTCGGTCCGGAAATGCTAACATTGGGTTTGTTTTCATTGATATTTTCCCTCATTCTCTATCAAACTTCCTGCATGGCCAGATCCTCTTGTCGCATAAATAAGCATCTGTTTTTCTCTGAGACATACTGCGCATCTGATTTTTGTCTTTTGTTTTTTCCAGATCTGTTTTCCCAACCGGCCAGTTTTAACGGACTCCGGAAATACCCTCTCCTTTTCAATGTGTCCATCCCTCACCATGAGGAGGTCATCATGGCTGAACTCAGGCTGTACACTCTGGTGCAAAGAGATCTCATGATATATGAGGGAGTGGACCGGAAGATCACCATTTTTGAAGTCCTAGAAAGCAAAGAGGACAACCAGGGTGAAAGAAGCATGCTGGCCTTAGTGTCAGGGGAGATCTATGGAACCAACAGTGAGTGGGAAACTTTTGATGTCACCGATGCCATCAGACGTTGGCAAAAATCAGGTTCATCCACCCACCAATTGGAGGTCCACATTGAGAGCAGACGTGATGAAACTGAGGACATTGGCAGGGGACAACTGGAAATAGACACCAGTGCCCAGAATAAACATGTTCCTTTGCTTGTCGTGTTTTCTGATGACCAAAGCAGTGAGAAAGAGAGAAAAGAGGAACTGAATGAAATGATCTCCCATGAGCAACTACTGGAACTGGACAACTTGGGCCTGGACAGATTTTCCAGTGGACCTGGGGAAGAGGCTTTGCTGCAGATGAGGTCCAACATAATTTATGACTCTACCGCCCGCATCAGAAGGAATGCCAAGGGAAACTACTGCAAGAGGACTCCTCTCTACATCGACTTCAAGGAGATTGGCTGGGACTCTTGGATCATTGCTCCGCCTGGATATGAAGCCTATGAATGTCGGGGTGTTTGCAACTACCCCCTAGCAGAACACCTCACACCCACAAAGCATGCGATTATCCAGGCCTTGGTCCACCTCAAGAATTCCCAGAAGGCTTCCAAAGCCTGCTGTGTGCCCACCAAGCTAGAGCCCATCTCCATCCTCTATTTAGACAAAGGTGTTGTCACCTACAAGTTTAAATATGAGGGCATGGCAGTCTCTGAATGTGGCTGTAGATAGAAGAGAAGCCCTGCAGCTTATTTAATAACTGTACATGTGTATATTTGGTGTTCTTATTTAATGAGATTATTTAATAAGGGTGTACAGATCATAAGGGCTTGTGGCCTTGGGGAATTAGAGAGGTTAGTTTGTTGTAGGAAATGCATATCTAAGTCCTCAGCTAACATGGTCGGTCAGTAGGTTCTTGGAAACCTCAACTTTAAGCAAAACCATATGTAAAGAAGACAGGTCCTTAAATAACATTGTTTGGGTCAATGTTGGCCAGGGTTATTTTGTTTCTCATCAACACTGTAGCAAAACAACATTGGACAAAAGTTATTTGAGGACCTGCTGTGCTTTATTCTCCAATCTTGTTCCTTCTGAACTATTTTTCTTTGGACTTGCCATTTCTTGGTGATGCCATCTTTATCACAAGTGGCAAGCCCACACTACTCATCCTTAATGTTGATTTCAGAACAACAACCTCTAGATAGAAATGCAGTGTCAAAAGATAGATATTTATGTATGTATACGTGTATATAGATAAATTTCTAGAACCCTTGTTCTAGAAGGGTTATACTCACACACATGGATGACTCAATCAAATGTGTATAAATTAAAAGCCAATGGGATGTTCTCCATCACCTCTTCTCTGAGTAGGATTTATATGTCAAAAATTTAATCATCATAGGAAGTATTAGATTTCCCACTACTATTGGAAATGGAAGTGTAACTTTTGTTGATTTTTCTGCCATTGCTCAGAGCAGCAGAACTTGGTACAAGATGCTGCGTGTTGAGGGAGAGGTTATTTGATACAGAAACCAAATGACTTCAAGAAGCTGTGATACAAAAATTGAAATTACAAAATTTCATAATTGCAAAATAGCAGCACTTGAACCCATAGGGGCCCAGTGTGCTACGGAGGGTAGTTCCTGGACAAGGAAGGAAAACAGAGGGGACCTCAGGATGATATCTATTCCTGAGATAATAAGAAAGTGAGGTTGTGTGTGTGATTTTATTGATGCAGAGGGTGGAAGAGAAGGGAGAGGGCCACCAGGGGGAGGGAAGAGGATATTGATGGCATCCTAAGATGTGTTGATAAAATGAAAAGAAGTTCTAATTGGAGAATTAAATCTTCTGGACAAAATAAAATTACGAAAGACTAAGAGGGGCAAAATCAGAAGGGATCGGTTTGTTGGACTCTTCACTTTTTTTCTTCAGTTCTTAATATTTCTCCCTTGTGTCTGCTATTGCTCTTTTCCTTCCCTCCTTCTTCTTTGTCTAAGTACCTCACCTCCTTCTCTCATTCCTGGGTCCCCTGTCTTCAATGGCCTTCGTTGCCCCTGTTGTAGGCTGAAGGCTTTAACTCTCAAAATGAAAGGACTTAGTGCTCTAATTTCTAGCTTTCCCCCGATATTTAATTTGACTTTATTGTAACAATACCTATTATGAAATATGTTGTTTGTGAAGAATACTTTAGTACATAAAAAGAACCAGAGTTTAAATGTATATATTTAAATACACAAATTAATATACACACAAGAGAATGGCTCAAAAGCTAAGCCTGAATATTGAAATCAGGTTTGTCCCATGGTAAAAGCCCTGGGCCTTTCCTTCTTCCTACTTTGCAGTCTCCCCATTTGGGACTGGTCAGGACTAAGGTGTGGTGCCATGGGGCCACCAGCACTTGACCAGTTGGAAGCGCACAGGGACTCTGGCTCTGGCCCCGGCACCCTCTATGCAGAATTTGTGCAGAAAGAATCAGGGCGTACAGTTCTCCAATGGTTCTGACACCTCCAGCAGACTCCACAGATGGTCCCCACTGAAATCCGGACTGTGGTTTCTGGTGCATTGACCCACTCGCCCCTTTGAATGTTTTCTTTAGAAGTCCTGACTTTTTTTTTTTAAGCCATCAGCTTCCCTTTCACAAATCTCTTGAGGTTATAAACTCATACTGCCCTAGAAAATAAATGCAAGAGAAGCTATTTTGAAGATCTTGCCCAAAGTGACCTCAGCTCTGTATATCCACTGTGGGCTGATGTCCACATGGTAAATCCTGGGGAATCCATTGCCCCTGGAAGAGTGGTATCTTGACCATCAGTGTGACAAATTGGAGATGGCTGTGCTACTCAGTATCATTCATTTGTGGAATAACCTTCATATTACTTGGTGTGTGTGTATGTGTGTGTGGGGGGGGTGTGTGTGTGTGTGTGCGTGTGCATGTAACTGGCTTTGGATAGCCATGCTTAGTGCCCTCAGTGGGATGAAGTACATCCTTCACATCCATGGTACACACTGCAAAACTCATATGGTACTTCCTATCCTTTCTAAAGGATACTGTAATAGACATACAGTAAAGCCTCAGCTGAACAGGATAATTTTAGTTATATATAAGCCACGCAAAATTTTCCTTGTGTCTAAAATATTTAGGACAGTGACGTGCTATTAAATGCTTTCCAACTAAAAATCTGTGGGGACTTGCCCTGCTTTGCGGATTTCAAAGGTGTGAATATTCCGAGCACAGCCTGTTTAAGGTACCAATGTGCCAACAATCAGTTTGCAAAATTTCTGAAAACTTAACAGTGGCTCTTGGGGCTCAAGTATGCTCACTCCAGCACCCACTGCTCGTGGCACACTGATGTTAGACACTAACACTGCACCCAGGCCCTGCTCTCCATCATGCCCTCTGGTGCTCCGCCAGGCTCCTGGAGAAGCCCTGAAGCGGGCACAGGCATTCTATGATTGACTTCTTCCCTATGGAAACAGAGTTACAGAAAGTTACACACTGGTTATTCAAATGTTTCCAACTGCTTTTTTTTTTCCTTTCTTTTCATCAAAACATGCAAAGACATAAACCAGCTTTCAACAGGCCTCTTGCAAGGTGTCTACCACTCTTCTGCATCACTGCATTAACCCAAAGCCATAACGGGGATCAGCTCCCTAACATTAGCTCCCTCTCTGGTCATAGACCTTTGTCGCTTGTTATGCTGGCTGTTTTTACACTTTACAGCAGCATTGTCATCATTGAAGTTGATAAACCTACGTGACTCTGGAGGAAACTTGTGGCAGAGGGACGTGACAGCCAACAACCAGTGTATTTGTGTACAAGTTTCTAGGCTTCCTACTATTTATTGATGGATGTATTTATTTTTGTAATATAGTGTAGATGACCAAATGTTTTATTTTTATGTTTATGACTCCCTCTTGGATGAGATAGTTCTCTATGCTCTTCAAGTAGTCTCTTACCGAGAGGATGGCTCCTTTATATGGCCTGTATTTCATCTCACTTTTTGCATCAAAATTTCTAGGAACCTTGAAATTTTATTTTTTAGGAACCTTGATATAGCATTGTACATTTGTGTCTTGTCGGCAGGCTGTAAGTCCCTTGACCTATTTACTGATTTGTCAATAGTACAGTTTTAATGGAAATGTAAGCATTCCTGAAAAAATTTAATCAAGTTGTCCTTCCACAAGCTGACATTGTCATCTTGTGGCAACATCATGAGGCAACTCTAGTCAGAACATGAGGGCTTATGATAGCTGCTCAGAGAGTGCAGACAGCATGTGGTTGGGTCTTTTCATTCCCCAAAGTAATCTCTCGACATCAATTCACTGGCCACTGATCCACAAATTCAAAGACTGGATCAGAAAAATCTGTTTGTCATTAAACCAATTACTCCTTCAACGTAAAAAGTGTTAACCTAGTGATTCCCAAGTGTCAGCCTCAAAGTGCCTTCTTCTTCTCTCTACATAATTTTTGATCTTCTTTCAGCACTGTTAGTAAATGATACGGTCTTTTTTGGATCTATATCCTCCAAGTGAAAGATGTTTTCATAGAAAGGTAATATATATATATAACTTCTTACTGGACTCAATAACAGACTACAAACCCCAGCATGTGGTAGCAAACCCCTTTGTAATTTTTAACATAGAAGGGACTTTGTCCTTTTGAAGGACAGTGACTCTTGGCAGTTTTGGTGAAAAGGGAACATGACTGTGTGCATTTTCTTGCTCCCAACAAGAACATTTGAGTTCACACTTTGGATAGGGGGAGAGAGGATAGCATCTTATGACAGTAGCAAGAAAAACTGTCTCTGAGTGTGGAAATGTATCTGGAAGTTAATAACTCATCAAAGAAGGACAGTTTATTGGGACAGGTGATCAGCATGTTTCTTTTCACACTTGACCTTTTCTGTGAGTGCCTGACTTGATTTCAGTGGGGAGAGGAGGGAGGGCAAGCCCATGTCCACTCACAAAATTCCACAAATATGGGAAAGCAGCTACTACCACAGTCACATCAGCATGTTTATGTTCTCATGTAAAACCTGCTCATTATCGATGTTCAAATTAATGTAGTAATTATTAGATCAAAATGAAGATGGAAATAAATATTTTACACTGTGTTCATAAACTAAATATGGACATTCAGAGTCATCTTGTCAAATAAATGGAAAAATTATTTTGATGATAATTATTTGCAACTTACTTTTCCTCAAGACCCCCTGTTTTGCACTCTTCCCTGCCTCTTACCTTTCTGTTTCACAGTCTGTCCAAATGGACTGAAAGCTCTTGCTCCATTAATAGAGCATGGCCTGAAAGGATAAGTTAGTTTTGACTTCCAGGTGGTTTCACCAGAGCATTAGATGCTGCTGTTATATGGATTTCTCATTTTCCCAATTTTCTGTAAATTCCACGAATGCCAGAGTCATACAAAGAAAATGAAATTGTCTTCTCACTGTCGATGAGGAAGAAATATTTCTTCTTTGAATTTAGAATGAGTAAGAATAAAGAGGCATTACTTTGGGGTAAATATTCAGACCAAATTTCACTGAAATTTGATTATTGAACCTCATGCAATCTTGGGCTTATAAGGGACTTTTAAACCTTACCTAGAGTGTCCCATTACCTCCAGCATTCCATCAAGGCATTTTTATCTATTTTGCAACAATTAGAAATGAAAGGGAATGCCTTACCTACTTACCTCCATTTTTGGAGGGTTATTAATTGTTCTAAACAATTGGCTTAAGTCATTATGCACACAAGTCACTTTAGGAGAGATAGAGTCAGGCAGAAAGTTATCAGCAAGTTTTCCCTTGTATGGAATTACAGTCTTCTTGTGGTTCCTTATAAGTCCCAGTTCATAGCTGTTGCAGCTGCACATACACATCTGATCCATCTTCATGACAGCCCCTCTGGCTTGCTAGTAGCTCTCCTGACCTGGACCCAATGTTCTCCTCTTCCTGCAGTATTGCATGTGTCTGAACATATGGCAAGACGCAGGAGACTTCCTCAACAGGTGGGAAATGACAGAAGGCCTGACCTGGGCTGGCCCTGCCTCCTGGTGGACAGACAGACCCTGCTGTCTGTTCTGGGAAGAAATGCATTCTTACTCAGAATGTGGAGTTTGAGGGAATAAAAAAGAATCCCAGTGGATTAAAATCCTGTCCAGCAGATAATCATCTTGCTCCTCTTGGGGGAATCCTCCAGCCTTCTGGCTGGCTGGTGATATCTGGGAAGTGCGTTAGTAGGGAACACATCACTTGTCTCTGTGTCAGGAGAACTGATAACAAGAGTTTTAATCATGAGAGAGCAGGAGCTGGGAACTCAAGGCCCAGAGCAAAAGACTAAAAAAGTCTGAAAAGCCATCCTTAAGACTAAATTTTTGAATGTTTAGTAACCAGTGTACTATTTCCTGTAAATAAGTCCATGTGTGGCAGTCTCTCACAGTGTGGCCTGAGCCCATTTTCCACAGATGAGCTGACCTAAGCAAGGTAGTGTAGGACCAGCCACGCATGTGCTAGGAGTTTCTTGTCTGCTGACAGAGACTGAGATTGCATCAGACTGACGGAGCTACTAGTTATTTAGAGTAGTCTGTTTGCAAAGTAAGAGAAAAACTTATTTTGAAAGCTCAGACTATACATTTAATAATATATCACATGCTCTAATTGTGTACCTCATGTGAATTGATCTTTGTGGTGTTGTGAGGAAATAACACCATGGGACTGGTTGCATGTGACTCCAGTCACATGGATGAAAGTCCACTTTTGTACAGAAGTGACTATTTGTAAATAAGGGGCCTATTTGGAGAAGGTGAGAGCTTGTTAACTTGGGTGGTTATAAATGGATTATGTGATTATCTCCGACTCACTGTCCTGAACTGTCAGCTTACAAGAACCAGTTCCTGCCCTCTCTTAACCTTCCTTAGACTATTAACACAGCTCCAAAGTGCTCATTTCATCCTTAGAAGAGAGCCCAGAAACATATGGACACCCCAATTCATTTTTACTCTTAAATGCAATTTTGAGAATCAAAAATTTAGGTCACTTTGGTGGGAGGCATGAGGCACATTTACCAAATCTGGATTCAACAGGAAATTTTCATTTACAGAACACAGGAACAATTTTCTTGTATGACAAGAGAAGGATGTAAGAAAATACACTTCCAACCCCTTATTAGTATCCCTACGTAAAATGCACAACATCATCCAACCAATTGTGAGGAAACATCAGAGGAGTCCATTTGAAGACCATTCTATAAAATAACTAGACTGTACTCTTTAATGTCAATGAAATGCAAGGAAAGATTGAGGAACTGTTACAGATTAAAAGAGACAAAAGAGATATGACTACTAAATGCAATGTGTGATCCTGGATTGGATCCAAGATTCCAAAAAAAAAGGGGGGGGGGCGGTGCAGAAAAATGACATCTTTTTTTGTTTCTCTTACTCCTGGCCAGATGGTAGCATGTTCAACTTTTATCAATTGTATACACTCAGATGGCATCAATTTTTTTGAAGGTTTTTTTTTTTTGCATGATTATCATCCTTTTTCTGTAGCTATGAAATAGAAAAGGAGTAAATCAGGTTTTTCCAATGCAGTTGTCAAAGAAGCAAGCAAGCAATGCTAAGAATGAGGCCTTGGCCCATAGACAAGCTCAACAGAAGAAACAAAGGCGAGGGCAATGGTCCATCGATGTGGCAAACCTCATGTCAATACATGAGCTGCAACGAAACATTCTCCCAAAACACCACGCTCAACACTCCCTTCCCTGAAAAGAAGCATGCTTTTCAGGCAATAAACCATCTGTTTCAAGTGTTTAGAAAAAGGATCTCCAATCACTGGTAATTTAAACTTCCTTATACTCCAGTTCAATGTTTGATAAGAAGAGTGCTAACAGGATGGGAACTGAGTTACTATATTAAGAAACCCAGGCAGAACAAAAACCAGCGTCCTGCAGTTATTTTGTTTATGATCCAGATCCATCTGTTTTAATTAACATAATATTTACATGAGATCAGCTCCTGTTACATCTTTTGCTTCAGCTGTCACATGTTTTGTTCTTTGGGGTTTTGTTTTTGTTTGTTTTATTTTTAAGTTCCTGCAAAAAGCCCCACTGAGAACATGCCTGAAAATCTCTTTCATTTAGATGATGGGTTTTGTCATCTCAAAACCTTCTTTGCTCACACATGTGGTACCTGTCTGGACTTCTTTGGGGTTCTCTCTGTTCTCTCCAGGCAGACTGTCGATATGGCTACTTCAAGATTACTGAACTTCCTATATGGCAGCAGAAGTTACCCAGTGTGTGTGTCCCAAAAGCAAGAACAAGGAGAGGCTGTATTATCTATGATCTAGCCTCCAAAGCCATGCAACATGACTTCTACCACATTTTATTTGGTAGGAGTGAGTCACTAAGGCCAGATAGATCATAACCAGTGGGATGGGAATTAAACTTCATTTTCTGAAGGGAGGAAGGGAAGTATGCTGATGAGATTTCAGATATTTTTTGAAATCTCTGTAGATAGTATCTAAAAAAACCTGCTGTTCTGGGACCACAGGGAACATACATACATCCCTTGCCCTGCCTAAGCCTGAGAGAGCAAGCCGGTCCCTGATCTGCAATGACTTCTTCTTGACTCCTCTGCCAGACCTGGTCATCACTTGTCCCCTAGATTTCCTGGGTGGGGCTCAGACTTGAGTTTGTGATGCTTCTCCCAAAAACAAAGGAAGCACATATCAGGTTCTCTGAGAGGTACATTCTGAAGCAACCCTTACTATACTTGCAGTGAAGGGCAGGCCTCCTTCCCACTAATTCCAACAAGAGCTAGTCTAAGTAAATGAGAATACATTAAAAATGAATTCATAGTCTATTAAAATCAAATTTTGAAAAATATTAATAGGCATGGCAAATAGTTCTTAGTAGGAAATATTTTTTTCCTATTGGTACTCAAGGTGGCTAAACAGCATGTTTTAGTTAGAACTATAGGTCTCTTTCAACTCTTTTCATTTAAAACATTTTTTATAGTGAAATTTTTTAAAATTTTGAATTAGTCAGTCACACTTGGTTTATATGATCCCAATTCTGTGGGCAACATCCAAAGCATCCTAGATAAGAGCCAGTCTAGCATTTGCCTTCTTCTCTCCATCAGGTCTGATCAGGGTATCGACTTCAGCCATGTCAATGTCATGAAGCTTCTTTACAGCATATTTGATCTGGCGCTGGTTGGCCTTGTCATGCACAATGAACACAGCGTGCTGTTCTCGCCTGTCTTCTTCATGGCTGACTCGGTGGTTAGGAGGAACTTGATGATGGAAGTGATGAAGTGGTAAAGATTGTTTCTCCTGGAGCTGCTCTTCTGAGGATATTTGGGCTGCCCTTGGAACTACGGTGTCTTGAGCCATTGGAAGGCAGGTATTGCACAGGTCTCTCTCTCTCTCCTTCTCTATCTCTTTGACTATGAATGACTTTCAGCAATGCTTTCATGGCCTTCAAAGCTTTTGCTTTTGCTTCAGTTTTGGGAAAAGCAGGGACTTTCTTGTTTGCTTTCAGCACCATCTTACTGAAAATGGCTTTCAAAGCCCATTCACCAGGTTTCTTGTTTCTTGATTTTATTTTATTTTATTTTTTTTATTTATTTATTTTTTTATTGTTATTTGTGTCTTTTACATTTTGTATTCCCCTTGGGCAGCCCACCACCAATTCAACCGTGATCCATCTCCATGGTCCCCTGTATACTCCTCTCTTCCATTTTGTGCCCTTATCCTCCCCTCCCCCCTCCCCCACAGCTGAGTGTCTCTCTCCCACCCCGCCTCCCTATAGTCCTGTTATAAGTGAAACCATTCGATATTTTTCTTTTTCTTTTTGGCTTATTTCACTGAGTATGATTCCCTCTAATTCCATCCATGTTGCGGCAAATTGCATGTGTTTATCTTC
>PVIJ01017977.1:0-27719 GCA_004024925.1 Scalopus aquaticus | reverse complement strand
GGGGGGGGGAAAGAGGCAGAGGGAGGGAAGGAAAAGGGCACAAAATGGAATAGAAAAGAACACAAGGGACCATGGAGATGGATCACGGGTGAATTGGTGGTGGGCTGCCCTAGGGGAATACAAAATGTAAAAGACATAAATAACAATAAAAATATATATTTATAAAAAAAAAGATTTATTTTTTATTTATACATACAAGCTGGGGTACAGGCCAGAGGCGTGGGGCAGTGAGAGGGTTCACCAGAGACAGAGCGGGGAGCAGAACAGGCAGATCAGAAATACACTGCTGAGTGGAGCAGCGGGCGAGGCAGGAGAGGTCTGCCGCACCATATGGGATTCTCCCCTGCCGGGCTCGAACTCACGTTGCCGCTGCCGACAGCTCCACAGCGCAGTGCCCAACGGGAGGCCCCTGGCACTTTCTTTTTTTAAAAAAAGATTTATTTATTTTTATTTATTTATGTGTACAAGAACTGGGGTGTAGGCCAGAGGTGCAGGGGGGAGGAATCACCAGAGACAGAGTGGGGAGCAGAAGAGGCAGATCGACTGAAGTACACTGCGGAGGGGAGCAGCAGATGAGACAGGAGAGGTCTGCTGTGCCATATGTGGGTCAGCTCTCTGGCTGGGGATTGAACTCACGCTGCAGTGGCTGGAGATAGCTTCATAGTACTGAGACTTTAACCCCCGCGCCACCAGGGAGGCCCAGCTATGGCATTTTCTTGCTTTAAAAAGAAAAAAACAAATATGGCAAAATATTAACATGTATTTTATCTGGTTGTTGGAAATGTAGGTTTTTTTTACAATATTGTCTGTATTTTTTTATATTCCTGGAATATTTATTTTATAGTAAAGGGAAACTGAACAACGAATAATAACTGCAATTTTTTCAACAATTACATTTTAACACTGCAAGGAACTTTATCAATAGATTAGCCCTAGAACTCCTTAATACTTAGTCATGGTAGTAAAATAGACTCTTCCATTAATAATTTTGTGAAAAATATTTTCTTTTAAAATGGCAATAACAACCAGAATACTTTCAATAAGGCCTACATGGATAAAGATATGATTCTGGTTAAGACACCTGGTATTAAGAAAAGGTCGTGAAGACAAGAGGGGGAAAAAAAGCACTTCATGCCTATAAATTTCTTTTCTCATGGGGATCTAAACAGAAAAAGAGCAAAAATATTCCAGAGCAAAATCAGCTTAAAATTGAGGAATCAGGACCTCCCTGGTGGCACAAGTGGTTAAGTCTCAGCTCTATGAAGCTCTCCACAGCCACTGCAGCACTAGTTCGATCCCTGGTCAAAGAGCTAACCCACATGGCACAGCAGACCTCGCCTGTCTTGCCTGCTGCTCTCCTCACCAGTGTATTTCAGTCAATCTGCCTGTTCTGCTCCCCACTCTGTCTGTGGTGAATCATCTCACCCCCACACACTTCTGACCTACACCCCAGCTCTTGTATGCATTAATAAAATAAAATAAAAATTGAGGAATCACCACTGCTCCCCTCAGCCGTGTACTTCTGATCTGCCTGTTCTGCTCCCCACTCTGTCTCTGGTGAACCCTCTCACCGCCCCACATCTCTGGCCTGTACCCCAGCTTGTATGTATAAATAAATAAATCTTTAAAAAAAAATAAATAAAATAAAATCTTTTTAAAAAATTGAGGAATCAAATATAGTAACAATAGGATAAAAATTTTTAATTTACAGCTTCATAAATTTAAAAAAATTAATGCCATACAAAAACCCTGGGGCAAAAGATGTTAGTGGATAATTTCCACTTACTATTAACTACATATAGGTTGGTTAAAAATTCTCATAATTTAAAACAAGCTACAAGGATAAATATCTACTTTTGAATAAGAATAGGGAACCCTAACTTCCATCAAATGAGAAAAAAATTAACATTTGAATCATTTTGACAAAGGTACGGGATTTCCAAAGGGCATTTGAAACTAAAACTTAATTAGCTGGGTTTTTCTCAAATAGTTGGGGATTCTACTGAGTAAACACACTTTGTTTACTTTCATTACAGTGCTGGTTTATTCATGCCCAATGAAGAAATCCTATAGAAAAAATCTGATGCAGTTGGTGGTGTATTTTTTTTAAAGATTTCTTTATTTATGCATATAAGAGCTGGGGTGGAGGCCAGAGGTGTGGCAGGAAAGGGGAGAGGATTCACCAGGGACAGAGTGGGGAGCAGAACAGGCGGATGGACTGAATTGCACTGCCGAAGGGAGCAATGGGGGAGACAGAAGAGGTCTGCTGCGCCCGAAGTGTGTTAGCTCCCTGGCTGGGGATCAAACTCATGCTGCAGTGGCTGCGGATAGTTTCGTAGTGCTGAGACTTAACCCCTGAGCCACCAGGGAGGCCCCCTGGTGGTGTATTTTTAAAATTCTGAGTTATTATTCCTAAAGAGATGACTCAAGTAAGGGGAAAAAATCAATTAATTTATTATTGAGCTCCTATTATATGCCCGGAACACTGCTGAGCGCTTGACGTGTATTAACTCATTTAATCCTGCCAATAGTCCTCATTCCTCCCCCCCACCCTCCCCCCACCCACACACACACTCCCCCCTGAAAGGGAATGCGGAGACCATGCCCCCTAGTCCCTGGTGAAGTAATCTAAACTCCTAAATTCCAGCAGTTAGCTACAGACAGATACTGCATTTTAGGCTCAACCAATCTAGGCTTGAGAGTACAGTCAGGTTATGTCAGAGAAAAAATAGGTTTTTGCCAGCCAGAAACGATTTGCCGCAAATTAACTGGAAATGCGTTATTATAGAGTGTATTTCAGAGATAATCGCTGTGTAAGTTTTTAAATGAGAGTAAAGATTGTTTTTATTCAGTTGACCAGGACATTGGACTTCCCAATGTTTATTTTGATCAGTTCCTCCAGGTACTTTTAAAACTCCACCCCACCCACACACTTCTTCTAAGGGTTTTTATCTTTCTACCCCTTTATTTGAATATAGGTGGAGAGACCCTGCACTCATTTTGTTCCAGCGGTTATTACGAGCCCTTAAAAATGGCACAACTCTTGCCTCTGCAAGTCTCTAAAAACAGAGCTATGAGGGGCTTCCCTGGTGGCACAACAGGTTAAGTCTCAGCACTATGAAGCTATCCAGAGACACTGCAGGAGTTCGATCCCCTGCCAGGGAGTTGACCCACATGGTGCAGCAGACCTCTCCTGTCTCACCTGCTGCTCCCCTCAGCAGTGTACTTCAGTAGATCCACCTGTTTTGCTCCCCACTCTGTCTCTGGTGAATCCTCTTACCTCCCTCACCCCCAGCACCTCTGGCCTACACTCCAGCTTGTATGCATAAATAAATAAATCTTTAAAAAATATAAAAATCTTTAAAAAAAAAAATAAAAACAGAGCTGTGGCTTGCTTCCTCAAAGCAAGAACGCAACACCCCCTCTATAAACACATTCATTTTGCAAGCCATGAAAGATAAAAGAGCATTTTGGGCAATTTTTGCTTGAGACGTCATCTCAGGAGGTTAAAGAGGTGGAGAGAGAAATGAAGAAATACAGTGTTCCCTGGCTACATGTGGAACGTGTTTCACAATCGGAAGGTCGAAATCTGATGACTATTTTTCAGTAAATAGTACCTGTGCCCAGAGCCCAAGATATCTGACTCTGAAATATGTACCTTTGGAAGACAACTATAAGTAAAGAGAAATGTTTATGTATGGGCATGCAGGAAAGACATTCTAGAGCAATACTGACCCTCCTCAGTAAATACAAATGGAAATGGTGCCTTTAGAATGTCCGTGGAGGCCTCCCTGGTGACTTAGGGGTTAAGTCTCAGCATTATCACCTCAAGGGCCTGAATTTGATCCCTGGCCAAGGAGCTAACCCACTTGGCACAGCAGACCTCTCCTGTCTGGCCCATTGCTCCCCTCAGCAGTGTATTTCAGTAGATCCTCCTGTTCTGGTCCCCACTCTATCTCTGGTGAATCTTTACTCCCAGCACCTCTGACCTACACTCCAGGTTCTTCTACACACACATAAATAAATAAATCTTTTTTAAAAATTAAAAATAGGGCCTCCTTGGTGGCGCAGCGGTTAACCACTGGGCTGTGGAACTGTCGGCAGCACGTGATGCGAGTTCGACACCCAGCCAGGGAGAATCCCACATGGTGCGACAGACCTCTCCTGCCTCGCCCGCTGCTCCCCTCAGCAGTGTATTTCTGATCTGCCTGTTCTGCTCCCCACTCTGTCTCTGGTGAACCCTCTCGCCACCCCATGCCTCTGGCCTGTACCCCAGCTTGTATGTATAAATAAATAAATCTTTAAAAAAAATTAAAAATAAATATGAAGAATGTGTGAAAATATGAAATAAAGATCAGGAAAATATGGTAAGATCTGATGAGGCATAAAGCAGACAGAGGAAGAGAGAGAATGGGAAGTTCATGCAGGAGGAGAAAGGTCATCAGCAAAAACTTAAGCAGTCTGGTCTCAGGCTTTATCTAACACGTGAAGCTGAGAAAAGGTCAAAGTTTTGGGAGCTAAACTGAGGAGTTAAGATTTGATTTTCAGGAATTTGGGCACTACCAGTCAAGGAATGGCAAGAAGAAAAATTGTGTTGGAGTTGGAGGTGGGGAGGGCTATGTTGTAACTCAACCAGAGGAGAGTAGACAAACAAGCTTGACCATCTCTTATGAAATTTCCTGTGGTTTTGTGAGGACCCAGTGCAGAGATGAGGGCTGAGGGGGTGAGGGGAGTTGGTGTCACTGGGAAACATAACTCAAAACCCTTGAATTTCGCCATTTGACTGCTGTTGTCAAAAACAATCAAGCAAAATTCAATCTTTTGCTTTATAGAAAAAATTCAAGTGAATTGGGTAGAATAGGGGAAGAAAAAATGTTTCCTCTATCCTCTTAAATCCTATAACTGGGTCCCTAATAAATTAAATTAACAACAGGAAAAAAGGGTTTATTTTAATATGTTTTCTTAAAGATTTATTTTTTATTTATTTATGCATACAAGAACTAGGGTGTATGCCAGAGATGTGGGGTGTGGGGTGTGAGAGGATTCACCAGGGACAGAGTGGGGAGCAGAACAGGCAGATGTACCAAAATACGCTGCTGCGGGGAGCAGTGGACAAGGCAGGAGAG
Source organism: Scalopus aquaticus (assembly GCA_004024925.1). Classification (NCBI taxonomy): domain Eukaryota; kingdom Metazoa; phylum Chordata; class Mammalia; order Eulipotyphla; family Talpidae; genus Scalopus; species Scalopus aquaticus. The sequence goes on along the minus strand of PVIJ01017977.1, from coordinate 22,593 downwards.
GTCTGCTGGGCCGTGTGGATTAGTTCCTTGGCTGGGGATGGAACTCAGGCACAGGCCACAGAGGTGGTAGTGCTGAGAGTTAACCCTTAGGCCCATGCCTTAATTTTTTTTAATGAGAGGAAGGTAGTTAACAAACCAGGAAAACTGTGTTTGCAAATTTTGTCACCACCAACAAATATCTATAATCCATAAACATCAAGAACAGCGATAACCCAATAGAAAAATGGGCAAGAGCTAAGGTCAGACTGTTCAGAGAAAAATTGTGAAAACATATCTTAAACATACAAAACAGATGTTCTCTCTCATTCATAATAAAAATGAAAATTAAAACTACTGCAAGATACTTCTTTTCTATCAAGTTGCCAAAAAAAAAAAAAAAAAGAAATCAGAAAACTTTGTTACTGATGTTTCAGGGAAACAACTTACACAGAGTTATTTGAATGTAAAATGTTATAAGTCCAGAAGAGGATAACCTAATAATATCTAGCAAAATTATATATGCCTTTCCTCTTGCATGACAAAAATATAAAATATCTCATGGTCAGGGTTATCAATGTACAACTAGTTATAATAACAAATAAAAATGGAAGCAACTCAAGTATCTATGAGTTGGAGATGGGTTAAATGGAATCCTCTATAGGGCCATTAAAAGAAATGAGAACAATTTCAACACACTGACATGGGAAGCTCTCTAGGATAAGTCATTAGAAGAGAGTAGTGCAGAACAATGATTGTAGTATGATATCTAGTTAGAAATTAAAACAACAGAAGGTGGGCCTCCCTGGTGGCACAGCGGTTAAGCACTGTGCTCTGGAGCTGTCGGCAGTGGCGACACAAGTTTGACGCCCGGCCAGGGAGCTGACCCACATGGTGCAGCAGACCTCTCCTGTCTCGCCCGCTGCTCCCCTCAGCAATGTATTTCCATCGATCTGCCTGTTCTGCTCCCCACTTTGTCTCTGGTGAACCCTCTCTCTGCCCCACGCCTCTGGCCTGTACCCCAGCTTGTATGCATAAATAAATCTTAAAAAAAAAAAGAGAGAGACAATACTAAAAAAAAAACCAACAGAAGGAAAAATCAAGGAATAATAAAAATCAGTTACCTTTCGGGGTGAAGAGCCCCAGCTGAAGGCACAGGGATGGTAAAGGGTAACTTACGTGAACACATTTTGGCCTTCCGCTTTTGTTTGTTTGCTTACTTATGTCTGTTTATATTGTTTATAGCTTTGATTCTGGACCTGTGCAAGATTTACATAATTAAGATATAACTTTAACAAAAAGGGGGAAAAAAACAACCCATACACATGGGAAACATTAAACTGAATGTTTACTATCAGAGATACTTAAAGAAAATAATTGCTCAGTCTTCAAAGCAGAGTATTTTGACTGTATTTCCCACTGTGGGATATACTCTAAATATAAAATAATTACCAAGTTATCTTAAACTGCAATGGTTTTTTATTGATATTGTTGGTTTGAAATGATCATATGTATATTGTAGAATAAGTAATTAAATACAGTAATGGTATTGTTTTTATGCTCATATTTTTTCAAAGTATATCCTGAAGTATATGAAAATGAAATAACATTGTATTTGGGAATTGCTTGACCAAAAGAAAGAAAAAGTGGCTGGCAAATTGTTGACTGCTACTGATGGATACATGGGGATTCATTATATAATTTGTCCTCATGTTAAGTTTTATAATAAAAAGTTTTCAAAGAAGCATAAGATCTGTGTTTTTATTAACTCCACTGAAACACAATTGCCACACACTTACACTAACTCAATTTCATTTGGGATCAGATCTGAACTCCTGGGAAGGAACCGCTGAGCATCCTTTCATCATCTAGGCTCTTTAAAAATCCTAAAGATAGTGCTTTACTGTGTCATTGAGTGGTATTTCAGTTAGTAGTTGCATTTCTACATGGAGAAATTAAACAACATGAGTGTAATAATAACAGCTTGATATATCTTCGACCATGCTTTTTAAAATGCTCACGGCACTTTCTCACAGTGATCTCAGCTTCACCTAAAGGCTTTGTAATTACTACTACTTCACAGATGGGAAACTGAGTCTTGAGAAGTGAAGGGATGTGTTGATGATCACAGCTGAACTGTCACTGGGACTCAGGTTCTTCCTTTTTTTCTTTTAAAGATTTATTTATTTATACATACAAGCTGGGGTACAGGCCAGAGGCGTGGGGCAGTGAGAGGGTTCACCAGAGACAGAGCGGGGAGCAGAACAGGCAGATCAGAAATACACTGCTGAGGGGAGCAGCGGGCGAGGCAGGAGAGGTCTGCCGCACCATGTGGGACTCTCCCCGGCCGGGGGTTGAACCCGCATGGCGCGCCCCGAAGGCTCCACAGCACAGCGCTCAACCGCTGCGCCACCAGGGAGGCCCTCAGGTTCTTTCTTATGAGCTAGTTCAACTGTTTAATACAGACTACAGAGGAAATTAACATGAAGACATGACATTAGAATTCACAATATTTTAGCTTTTACTTCAGTATTCTGGTTAAATAGTATACATATTAGAAAGAAAACATTAAAACCCTATATTTCCTAATTTCATATGTAATGGATAGCCTAGAACTAGTTGAAAACTTTATTGTAATTTGGTGTGTGTGTGTGTGTGTGTGTGTGTGTGTGTGTCCATCTGTCTCCCTCGTCAACACTACTATGAAATCAAAAGTTTCCCTTCGTCTTTATTCCTCTTTATTCAAAAGTCAGGTTCAGGGTCTTCTCTAGTGGCACAGGGGTTAAGTCTCAGCACTATCAAGATATCCACAGCCACTGCAGCACGAGTTCGATCCGCGGGCAGGGAGCCTCCCACATGGTGCAGCAGACCTCTCCTACCTCGCCCGCTGTTCTCCTCAGCAGTGTACTTCAGTCAGTCTGCCTGTTTTGCTCCCCACTCTGACTCTGGTGAATCCTCTCACCACCTCAAACCTCTGGCCTATACCGCAGTTCTTGTATGCATAAATGAATAAATCTTTAAAAAAAAAATGATGCTCATGTTTGCTGATGCAAAACTGGCAGGTGGCAAGGTCCTAACTGAGACCACTGTCCTTAGTCTCTAATTGTGGGGTGTCATTTCCAGCTGTTTGATCACTCTGACATTTTTTTTTAAGATTTTTATTTTATTTATACATACAAGCTGGGGTGCAGGCCAGAGGCGTGGGACGGCAAGAGAGTTCACCAGAGACAGTGCAGGGAGCAGAACAGGCAGATCAGAAATACACTGCTGAGGGGAGCAGCGGGCGAGGCAGGAGAGGTCTGCGGCACCATGTGGGATTCTCCCCGGCCGGGCATCGAACTCGCGTCGCCACAGCCAACAGCTCCACAGGTCCACAGCGCAGCGCTCAACCGCTGCGCCACCGGGGAGGCCCTACTCTGACATTTTTAATATGAAAAAGGAATTAACTTCCAACCTCAATCCCCCTTTGCCCTTGTTCTTTGATGTATGTAGCCATTTGGTATTATTTGAATACTAATTTTATTAGTTTCCAAAAGGTAGTATAATCCTTTCTCCTTCAGCTTTTCTTATACTTTGGGTCATAGCATTACAAATTAAGAACTAAAGGCGTGTAAAAAATTCTATGAATTAAAAAATGAGAACTTTAACAACATTAAAAATATTCAACATGTAAGTTAACCAGATTCATTATGCATCTGATACTGGTTTTACTGTCAGTGTCCTCTGCCTTACTCTCCCCTAACTTCTGCTCCCTAGGATTGCATTCCCCCCAAAATAACAGGACACTAGCTTTTGTCTCAGGCTCTGCTTTCTGGAGAACTTAGGTTATGATAGTAGTTAGCAAATAATTATTTATGAAATAAATAAATGTAAATTTATAATATGCAAAGAAGTCTTGAAGTATTGAATGAATTACATTTATGCTAACTTATCCAAGGACTCAGTTATAATGTGAAGAATGAGAAAGTACGTAAAGAATGAGAAAATACTAACTCATGAGTGATCTTATTACAGGATAACTAATGTAAATACGAGATTTTCTCAGTTTGTTTCTTGGAGATCCAAGCAAAACAAGAACCCTTCAGCTATTCAGTGTAGAAATCTTTAGTACCTCATAAGCAATAATTTCATTTTCAGTTTCTAGCAAATTTACATACACAACCATCCCCATCCACTAGTTTAAAAAAAAATACTCTTAAAACTCAACTTGAGTTCTTGGGGCCTCCCTGGTGGTGCAGTGGTTAAGCGCTGCGCTGTGGAGCTGTTGGCAGCGGGATGCCAGTTCAACATGGCGCGGCAGACCTCTCCTGCCTCACCTGCTGCTCCCCTCAGCAGTGTGTTTCCCACGATCTGCCTGTTCTGCTCCCCACTCTGTCTCTGGTGAACCCTCTCGCCACCCCACACCTCTGGCCTGTACCCCAGCTTGTATGCATAAATAAATAAATCTTTAAAAAAAATCAACATGAGTTCTTATACTCATATTAAATAACTTATCTATTCACCATACCCTTTTAAGTAATTGTATTGTCCTTAAAAAAGTAAACATGATCAAAACAGTCTTGGAGATAATAGAATAAATTATTACATGCATTCTAAAATAAGTTCAATCACAAGTTACATAAAAACAGGTCTTTAAATGTTTATGTTATATGGACAAAATATAGACATTAAAATTATCTTATTTAATATCATAGAGATGATTTAATATCAAGTCAAAATATAGGACATAAAACTACATATATGGAATGATCTCAATGTTGTGCAAAAAAAAAAAATGTGCATAAAAAAAAGACCAGATGGAAATACACCATAATGTTCGTAAATATCAGCTTAGTATGGTGGAATTAAGGGTCATTTTTATTTTTTTTGTTTTTCTATTTTAAATGAATTTTCTTTTTCTTTTAAATATTTATTTTTACATACAAGCTGGGGTGCAGGCCAGAGGTGTGGGGCGGTGAGCGGGTTCACCTGAGACATAGTGGGGAGCAGAACAGGCAGACTGACCAAAATACACTGCTGAGGGGAGCAGCGGGCGAGGCAGGAGAGGTCTGCTGCACTATGTGGGGATCTCCCCAGTCAGGCATAAAGCTCAAGCCCCAGCTGCTGACAGCTCCACAGTGCTGCGCTTAACCCGTTGAACCATCAGGAAGGCCCTACTTTTAATGAATTTTCTATAGGACATATGAATTACTTTTATCATAAAAAGAAAAGATAGTTTACAGTCTTTTCAATGTCAGATTTTAATCCATAATAATGAATCTTTCAGTAGTAATTATATGTAGCTCTCCCAGCAACTCTGCAGCACACAGAAATGGACTAACAAAATGTGCAGTTGCCTGGACAGTTTGACAATTCACTCTTACAGACAGCAGCAAAGGCCCAAATGCACATATTCTCTGTATTTTCAGTAACCATGTGAACAAAACTTGCTCTTTCCTAATTTAGCAGATGGATTTTGGTAAACATAGAAACCTAAAGATGCACTTAGGGGGTGGTGTTCATTTAATTAATACCATGAAACAACCAAATATTATGATCTTAAAAAAAAAAGACTGGGCTGAGATGCTATTGTCTATGTTGAAGTATTTTTAACTAGAACAAAAATAGAACTGTTACAGTTTCCATTTTCTTCAAACAGTTACATGTTGGAAGTGGTTAGAAGGATAAAAACCAAGCAGGACCTCACATTTCGATATAGAAGCCACAACTGTGGAAACTCAGAGGTCTGCAAATACTAACAGAATCCCACCCACCTCACTGGAAGCATCTGTCCCTTCCCCTCAGTGTAAGAGAGGGGACTATAACACCACCAGGCTTCAGTCATGATAGCTAGGACCCTCTATGCAAACAAAGGTCTTTTACATTAAATGATATATTTTACATTCCACTTGGGAATACTCTGGCCATGCAGCATAATAGCCTTACAGATAAAACAGACAAGTTAGGTTGCTCTCAAACTCATAGCCATTTTTTTTCCTTGGAGAAAAAGAAAAGAAAGATATATACACACACAAACACTACCATTCCAAAAAAAGAAATGGGGGGAGGGAGGGGGGGAACAGAGGCAGAGATAGAAAACAGATCTCATTAGACTTACAGATTCAGAGAGAGAACATTTGGGTTTAGGGAAATTGTTTCATTTTTCTTGAACCTTAGTTTTCTCATTTGCAATATGAGTGATACTACTGCTATGTGTAGTATATTGCAGTGACTATCTCTGAAGAGTGAGTTTATGGGGACTTTCACTTTCTGATTTTTTTTTTATAAATTTATTATTCATATAAGAACTGGGGTGTAGGCCAGAGGTGTGAGGGGGTTAGAGGATTTACCAGAGACAGAGTGGGGAGCAGAACAGGCAGATCTACTGAAATACACTGCTGAGGGGAGCAGCGGGCGAGGCGGGAGAGGTCTGTTGCTCCATGTGGGTCAGCTCCTTGGCTTGGGATCGAACTCACGCTGCAGTGGCTGCAAATAGCTTCATAGTGCTGAGACTTAACCCATTGAGCCACCAGGAAGCCCCCACTTTCTGATTTTTAAAAAAAGAATGAAATTGCCTATTTTATAAGGTTCTAAAGAGTATCAAGTGAGACAATGAATGTCAAAGTTTCTATGGACACTAAAGCTCTACCCTGACTCTTGCGAAAGACACCCCTAGCAAAACTCAGTAAGAGTGCTGATGGAGCACTGGGCAAAGAAATGTCTCCTCTCCCTCCCTCCCCACCCCCTTTTCACTGATGGACATCAAGTCTTAAGTAAAGACACCACATCCCCAAAAGTCTCTCCCTCGCCCGTTGCCATCAGAAAAAGAAATCTTTAGAGTCTTGGATTTTTCAGCCGTCACCCAAGAGATCCCCATTGGTGTTTCTAGGCTGAGACTGGAGGTTTCCAACCTGCAGAAGAGCCTGACTTCAAAGAATCGCTGCTTACTTTTCCAGAATGCTCCTGCAGAATAATACCGCTGTGCGTATAGCGCGACTTGCTAGGCTCCAGTCAGCCACCTCCTCTCCCCTGAGATTTGCTAGGGTTGAATGCTGTCCACTAGAAATGGATTCTCTGTGGGGACTTTTCCTTTTCCTCCTTACCTCTACCTTGCCAGAGTAAACAACATGTCCTTCTTAGACACTTTGAATATATTTAGTGCCCTGTACGTATTTCCTCAGAAATTCATAGAAAACAACACACTCATAAAGATGTGGGAATTTTGAGGTGAGAGGAAAGAGGTAAGGTAACTTTTTGTTCTTTTTTAAAAATCTCTTTAATAGGGGTCAGGAAGACCTCTAAGAGTACAGAGTACAAGCTGGTGAAGCCCACAAGCAGATGTGGAAAATGGGAGATAGGAGCTGCAGGGACAAACTTACCTCATCCTTTTGCCTGACTCTGGCTCTATAAACCAAAGGCCCCACTTCCCCTCTGGACAAAAGAGGGAATGAGAATAATTAAACATTTAAGGTTTATTAGATGTTAACTACCTGCATTTCAGTGGTTAACATAAAGTGGGAATTTCTCTGTTTAAAACTGCCCTGCAGAAACCAAGCCAGCACCAATGCCTGCTCTAGCTGTTTCCCTCTGAGTTTTGCTGCAACCCTTAAGTTATAATCAGAGGAAGGAAACGCCTGAGAGATCTGAAGGTTTTAATTGTTGTGAGTGCAGATGGTTTGGATTACCACGCAGCAGCGTAGTTCAAGGTCAGTGTCTTGCACTGTAATCAGCTGCCTGAATGTATGATTTTAGTTGGCCGCCGTTGGTTCTGGGGAAGAGCTGTGGGACTATGTTTGAGCAAGGTTAGAGCCTGAAACATCAACTGAGATTAAAAAATGTAAATTTATCAGCAATTGAGAGCACAGATAAGGCCATGATATTTTTCACACAAAACAAGACCTAGCCTGTGAGCTTCACAAGAAAACAGGAAACGGACAGAGACAAGAAATCTTGGGAGACAAGAAGTGAGGTGCACTTCACCACCAGGAGCCTTGCTTTCTTCTGGTCTAGGACAGCAGGACTGACAGGAGGGAGCTCCTGGGGGAAAAAGAGGTTGCAACTCGAGACAGAAGGTTGCAACTTGTGCTTGGTGCCAGCAAAATTCACGTGGATGACTAAAATGTTGGTTTTGTATGTAACATAAATCTGATTTCCCTTACCTGATACAGAACACTGGAGCTTTTCACCTCATTAGCAGTGAGTAAAAAAAAAAAAAGATTCTTTTTAATGTCAGAAAGAGCTCAAACAAAGCAGCTGCATTAACTGTGCCAGAGGGTGGAGACATTTTGTTCCCACTTAGGGACAAAGACTTAATACTTTATTCCATGTGTCCCCCACGTCCCTCCCATTGCCTTGGGCAGAGTGTGGGGTGGAGGTGGGGTGAAGATCTCTCCAGGGGTGAGAACTGCTTGTTCTGTAAGTGAGCAAAGGGTACAGAGTTCTTTCTGAAATGTGTACTTAGAGACCAGGGTCTATGCCACTACTACTAGCATTGACCAAGTACTTCCGTATTCCAAAGAGGCGAGTGAGGAGTTATATGGGAATAGTATTAGGAATCTCTCTCTCTCTTTTTTTGGGCAAACCTAATAATGAAAGATAAAGTCTTAATTTAAAACAAAACGAATCAGGGCCTCCCTGGTGGCGCAACGGGTTAATTCTGGGCCTCTGAAACTGTCCGCAGCCAATGCATGCATTGGCTGGGGAGCTTCCCACATGGTGCAGCAGACCTCTCCTGCCTCACCTGCTGCTCCCCTCAGCAGTGTACATGTCAATCTTTCTGATCTGCTCTCCACTCTCTCTCTGGTGAATCCTCTCACAACCCCACATCTCTGGCCTACACCCCAGTTCTTGTGTGCATAAATAAATGTCTTTAAAAAAAATAAAACAAAACAAAGCAGACGAACAAAACCAACATGAGTATAGCAGGTCCTAGATCAATATCATTTCATTTAATGTTATTTATGTTATTCATGTTAATGTTATTTCATTATAATGATGAGAAAAAAAATTCCCCATTGATGTTAAGCTAAAAGGGCATTTAACAAACAAAAGGACATTATTCCAGGACCTGCTTTCATTCTAAGTGGTTTCACATCAAGTCAGAGAATCCAAGAACTTACCCATCACATCAAGTGACTTACTGCAGTGTTGCAAAGCCCCTTCTATACTGGGCCCCAGCCCAGTATGACTGGTGTCCTTATGAGAAAAGGAACATTTGGAAACAGAAACACACAGAGAGAATGTCATGTGGTAATGGAGGCAGAGGGTTGGAGAGATACAGCTGTAAATCAAAGAATGCCAAAGATTTCTTTCTGCACCAGAAACTCTAGGAAGAGGAATGGAAGAGTCCTACCCAGAGTTTCAGAGGAAGCAGGGTCTTACTGACATCCTGAATTTGAACTTCCAGTCTGGAACTGTAAGACAATAAGTGTCTGTCGTTTTAAGTCGCCAGGTTTGTGGGTGTTACAGCAGCCCCAGGAAACTAATATAATACTTAAAACAAAAATTTTGTTAAATGTGCAATTTTATTCTATTCTGTTTTAAATGCTTGTCATAACTCAGTCCACTGATTTCACAACCCACTTGTGGGTTGTGAGCCACAGTGTGAAAAACACTGGACTAGAAATGCCCCTTTAAGTTTCTTTCCAAACTTGAAAGTCTGTGATTCTATGAAAGAAAAAATGCAGAATAGATCAGAAAAGCCAGAACACAAAAAACCCCCTAGTTTTGTACCCTGTGCTCAGCATAGCCAATCGTTACTTTATGACCCCCCCTGCAGATTCTGGAAAAGGGTAAATAAACATTTTACTATTCGACAACACACAGGTATAGCATTAATGAAAGATTTCTAATTAAAGGTATTTGGCTGTTGCTTATAGTTTCTTTCCCCTAAATAACAAATATTAAAACATCTAATTGTAACCTACATGTGATGATTTTTATCCCAATATTCTCAATTAACTTATAGTTCTAGAGATATTGGTCAAAGAGGAGAAACCTGCAGTTAGCAGATGAATGAGCTCTGGGGATCTAATGCACGGCATTATGATTATAGTCAGTAGCATGGTATTTATATACTTGAAAGTTGCTAAGAGACTAGATCTTAAATACTCTTACCACAAAAAAGAAATGATAATTATATGACTTGGTGAAGGTGTTATAACTAATGCTAAGGTGGTAATTACATTGCAATCTGAAAGTGTATCAAATCAACATGTGTACATCTTAAACTTCACAATGTTCTATGTCAATTATATCTCAACTTTATAAAACTGACAATTTCAGCTCTACTGGCAATGCCTCTGAAGCTGAGTGGGGGTACAGACTTTCCAACCTGATTATTTGCCTGAAAGATTTTGCTAGTGCCCCATCAAAAAAGGCATCATTTTGTGGATCAGAATCCACCTACAGGGTTGATTCCTCACAAGCTGACTAAGGGAAACAGTTGCTTTCCAACTTGGTTGATCCTGCGGAGACAGTAAAGGAGAATTAAAGAGCATCAATATTTGTCACTCAGCCCATCTGTGAGGTGAATTTAGGTCCACAAACTTGTATATTTGTTCAGCCTCTTTCAGCTACCATTTACTAATCTACGAAAATAATGATACTCATTTCTACCTCCCTGGGATGTTATTGGGATTAAATTATGTATTAATTAACACAATAGCAATAAATAATAGAGTAATATGCATAAAACATACTCTAACATTGCAAACTCTATTCCTAAACTAGTAGGTATTTTTATCAGTGTAAGACTGTAAGTTCCTTGAAAGCAGCAACCAGGATTTGTGTATCTCTGTATATACCTCTAAACTCCCAACGGGCACACAGGAGTGGTACCGTAATGCTGTGGAGGGGGGTTCACTTCTAATGCCACAACAGCCTGACTATTATTTCTCTTCCCCTCTTAAACAAAACTGATTTCTCAAAGAAACACTGTAACTTGACATGCCACCATGAACTTGGTGATCATTAAATAGAGTTCACTAACTTAAATGGCAGTAGCAAGTGGAATGGTTCTCAGCTTCAGAGACAGAAAAAGCTTACAGGACATGTGTGAGGTCCATCACCAGATTGTCAGCAGAGCTGGAAATAGAAGCCTGAATTCCCCACACACGACCTCTGTGGGGTGGGCTAGTTTTAAAACCTCATCAAGGGCCTCGATGGTGGCGCAAGGGGTTAAGTCTGAGCACTATGAAGCTATCCGCAGCCACTGCAGCACGAGTTCCATCCCAGGCCAGGGAGCTTCCCACATGGCACAACAGACCTCTCCTGCCTCGCCTGCTGCTCCCCTCAGCAGTGCATTTCAGCTGATCTGCCTGTTCTGCTCCCCACTCTGTCTCTGGTGAATCCTGTCACCACCCCCACACCTCTGGCCTGCACACCAGCTCTTGTATGCATAAATAAATAAATCTTCAAAAAAATAAAAATGAAAACCTCATCAGCGTAGAACTACAGTATATTTCTAAGGAAAATGGAATTTTTAAAAGGGAAGAAAAGCCGCCCCTTCTTTTTTAGTTTGTCATTCATGGAAAGACCCTGCAACAATTTAAAGGATCATTTAAAGAAAAGAAAAAATTATTATTTCCAATATTGTTTTTGCAAACCAGTTCTCAGTCCTTGGTCAGAGCATCCCCTTTAACTTACTGGCCATCACTGGGTGTGTGCCTCTGTGCACATTCTGCTCCTTTTCTTTCTATGAAAACAGAATTTTCCAGGTTGCTATACTTCAACATAAAGATCATTTTTAATGTCGGCATCTTTGTCCACTGCGTGAACATGTTACCATCTACTAAACTAGCTCCCTTTCATTTATTTTTTTGTCATTTAAATAAGTTTCCAGGACTTAAGTGCACATTCACATATGCATATGGATCGAGTTAACTCGCTACTTTGTGTGAGCAGAAGCAAGTTTATGGACATTAAAAAGACTAGCCAGCTTGCAAATAAGGAAAGGCTTGCCAGGTCATCAATTATTTTTCATCAACCTGCTTCTCCTGATCAAAGCAATTAAATTAGTATTTTCACTACCTCCCTTGGAAGATTGAATTTCTCCTTAAAGTAATGAAAGACAATGGAGCAGACAGAAGGAGGTGCTTGGTGGTTTTTTTTTTTTTTTTGATGCCAGTTTTTCATCTGTGTGTAGTGGCCTTTATATTTTTTCCCAAGCCATCCCACACTCCTTTATCATGTATCAGTTTTTTGAGTTGACTTTAGTTCCAAAAATTGGTCCTGACTAATGTACAGGAACTGCTTTTAAACAAAGCGGCATGTGCTTACCCCTCTGAGCCCCCTCCCCTCCCCCCTGCATTGAGAAATGGTTGTGGGGAAAGGTGTCCACTGGCATTTTACGCTTGGGAACCAGGGATGCTGTGGGATAGTCTTGTACACGCAGGACTGTATTCTCAAAATGCTGCTAACTAAAAATAAAATCTTGATGACAGACCAAGAGTTTATTAGATAAGCAAAGTGAGGTTTGGAACCCAGGAAGCAGTCTGACAGATTTTACTCTCTGAAAGCTGTTCTAATAAACACACGTTTGAATTTAGTTTATATAGATAGGACCAGCGAATCATGGACATTAAAGAGCCTTCTAGTTCTAAGTTGTCCTGCCCGAGCAATGCTGATGCTAGAGGAAGGCAATGCAGGGTTTATTTAATCTTTTCCTTGCGAAAGAATGCACTGCAGAGTGGCAGCGATTGGATACCCGTTGTTAAATCTATTTTTACCTGGCTCCTTAGCTAGAAGTGAGTGTGAACAGACTAGTTTTACCTCCAGACAGCAGATTCCTGTACATAGTATGAGCCTGTGACAATGGCTGTGCTCTCTTCCTGGCTAGGTCAGGGACAGGTTCCCCAGAAAACTTTACAATGTGTCCACAATGCCAACAGCACCCCCATCGAAAAACACGTGTCTCTAATCAGTTGAGAGCTCGGTGTTGCCCTTGCCACAGCGGTTGGCTGGGGTGTCCAAACTTCAGCCAATCATACCTTGATATTCCCCTGAACTTAGTCCTATTGAAACTCAAAACTGAAGACTGGAGTGTAATTTACATAAAAAAGTGCCTAACTCTTTGTGTGTAGAGCTCAATGAATCATCACTATATAAACACACTCATGGAACCACCATCTCGATTAAAAAAATGGATGATTGGCATGGGGCGCCGCAGGCCCCGCCCACTCACCATCTCACTGTCTCTCAGCCTGGCTGTGACCAAAGCAGAGATCTTACTGAGGAGAGGCCTGCTTAGCCAGGAGCTGTTTCTGGTCAAAGGCGAGTGAGGACCCGAGTACTACCAACTGCTACAAGAGTGGGCTTGGACGTGGATCCTCCCCTAGGCAAGCCTTGAGGGTTAAATGAGTTTATGAATGGAGATAAAAGTGTAGGAGAGTTTGGGTACCTGGTAAAAGCTGAATACAATTAAACAATATAATCTCTGAATTTTCCTTTCCATAGCTGTTAAAATGGGACACTGAGACTTCTTTCAGAGGTCATTTGTATTATTATTATTATTATTATTATTATTATTATTATTATTATTATTTTTAAAAGATTTGTTTATTTATACATACAAAAACTGGGGTGTAGGCCAGAGGTGTGGAGGGGTGAGAGGATTCACCAGAGACAGAGTGGGGAGCAAAACAGCCAGATCTACTGAAGTACACTGCTGAGGGGAGCAGCGGGTGAGACAGGAGAGGTCTGCTGCGCCATGTGGGAAGCTCCCTGGCCAGGGATTGAACTCGTGCTGCAGTGGCTGCGGATGGCTTCATTGCTCTGAGACTTAGCCCTTTGAGCCACCAGGGAGGCCCCATTTGTGAGTATTAAATGAAATAACTCATTAGTAAGTACTAAATGAATAGTCACTATAGTTATCTTAGAAGTTTAACTGCTGCTTAGATGAAATCTTTTTAAAAGGAGAAACTGAGTTTTATTCATCTTTGAATTCCCTAATACTTACGAACAGAATAGATGTTCAATGAATATCTTGGAACTGACCAATTCAATTTATCATCATGTATGTAAAACAAAAAAAGAAATTTCTTAGACTTTACACATGTCATTTCACTTGTGTTTTTCCATCTATTAAGAGAAGGTATCACACTTACTCTCATGGTTTCTTCAAATCCACCATTCACTCCTCATTCACTCACATGTTCATTCATTCAATAAATATTGACTGGATACCAACCATAAACCAGGCTTTGTGTGGTTCTGGGATTCAGTCACGAGCAGGACAGATGTGGCTATGCTCTCATAAAGTTTATAGTCAAATAGGAAGACATAAAATATATAATCACAGGGCCTCCCTGGTGGCGTGGCAGTTAAGCGCTGCGCTGTGGAGCTGTTGGCATCTGCGACACAAGTTCGACGCCCTGGCCCAGGAGATTCCCACATGGCGTGGCAGACCACTCCTGCCTCGCCCGCTGCTCCCCTCAGCAGTGTATTTCCATCATCTGCCTGTTCTGCTTCCCACTCTGTCTCTGGTGAACCCTCTCACTGCCCCACGCCTCTGGCCTGTACCCCAGCTTGTATGCATAAATAAATAAATCTTTAAAAAAATATATATATATAATCACACACACAGATCTATAAACTGTGATATGAGTCATGGAAGAAGCCACGGGAGAAATCAAACGGGGCACCAGGCTCAATACAAAAGGAAGCTGTAACGGTCATAATCTATGAATTCTGAGCGTGGTGGCAGGAACTTTGACCTTCAGTTATGAGAAAGAATAGACTAAAGTGAGTCATTCTAGTGCCAGCAGAATCTCAAAAATTACTCTTCTTGCCAGCTTGCCTTGGTTTGCATATGCAGCCGTTCATGGCTGGGCATGGACAAGCACTTGGCAACCTGGGACAAGAGAGGACAGACCATTTGCACAGAGCTCATCTCCTGATTTTAATTTGTGCATTGGAACCGAACAAAGAAAGTGTCACAAATCTCTCCACAGAACATCTACGATAGGGAGATAATTGCTGGAAATGACTGGTGTGATACTAATGCCAGATCTGAGGAGCCTGCCAAGAACTTGGCTTTTTTCCCCCTCTGGTGACAGCCAAAAAACACAGGTGTCTTAAAGAAAAGAAAGTATAGAGGAGAGTGCTGAATGATCCGGAAGCTTATTTATCCCGAAGCTCCCCCCCCCCCATCCCTAATGCCACCCCCCAGCCCAGCGGATCTCCAGACAGAAGTCTTTTCAGGCTTTCTCCTCTGTTGCCAGGTAATAGTGAGTCTTCACAGTTGTGTTCAGGTTGGGGGTTGGAGGGAGGCATTCTCATTTCCTGCTGCCAGGTGGCCTTTTAGTCCTCAGAAGGCCCTGTCTTGAAAGCCTGACAGCTTCTCTTCTCTGTATAAGGATTTCAGGGCTCGGTCTCTGCAGCCTGCCATGAAGCACAGAGCAGGACAAGCCCAGAAGCAACTGTCCCCGGGAAGGACATTCCCCAGGTGCCTTTCACATCTGAAGGTGTGACTTGCAGCTACTGCCCAGTGCACACCCACCTGCCTCTGTATTCCAATAGACCTTGCCTGTTCTGAGTCATTCCTGTCTCTGGAATTCAAAATTCTCTTTACTGGGCAAGCAAAACTCAGTCTCCACTCCGGGTGTCCCATGAGTTATGTTTTACCTCCACAGAGCACACACTGGTGTAAACCTTTCTGGAGTCAGAGTGTCCCCTGAGGTACAAATATTTATGTGTTTCAGGAAAATGCTTCCAGATGAGGTCACTGACAAGTCCTTGAAACTATCTTGACAGGCTTTTAAGGAGCCAGGAAACAGAGTTAAAGGCACATAACCTTGCATGAGGTTTCTAGAACAAGGCTTGCCAGATGACTTGAGACCCGCAAGTCTCTCCTCTGTGGCAGAACAGCACACATCAGTAGGCTGAGATGAACCACATGGAAATGGCTAAAGCCTCCTTCTTTCAATGCTAAACAGCACCCTGTGAGAAATGCCATGACTGACATGAACACAAAAGCAGCTTAGATTCTTGTGGGGGTTGTTCATATAGGAGAAGGGATGCTGGAGAGGGGTGGAGGGGGAAACACAGGCAGCTAAATGGCTCTTCAGACAGACAATTTTTCCCTTTGTTTCTGGCTCCCGGCTAGAAGTATGTTTCAGTTTTCTAGTCAGCAAGTTAAGCCAGATGCACACATGGTGGTTGACAAAGAAAGAAGCCAGTATGAAAAGATATTAAAATTCAAAACACACTTCCAAGATGGCCCTCTCCTCAAATTGCACGGTCACAGGGAGAATTCATAAATCAGAAATGAGGTCAAGTGATGGTGTAGAGTTCAGCTTTGTTTGTATCTTGATATTATTATGATGCCCAGCTGAGAAATATCAAGGGCAAAATACTGAGCTAAAACATCTGTCCTCCTAACCCACCAGCCACTAGACATCAATTTTAGGACAGCACTAACACGATCATTCCAAAAGGAGAAATGCATATAATCAGTGTCTGTCCACTTTTTAATAAAATGAATCATTTGTGAAGATATAACCTCTGTTGGGGTTCAAGTTTCAGAGAACATATTACATTCAGAAATCTATTCTCCAAAGTTGTGTCACTTGTAGGGCAAAGTCTGAGAGCCAATGTTAAACCTGGGTGGGTAAAGGTCAAAATTAGAGTAAGTCACAGATATTTACACTCCTAAGGATTAGGAGGGGATAGATGAGCCTTGCATTTTTAATGGTGAGCTTGTTCCCTATACACTTATTTTCAGTAGAACGGCCGTGGCGATGGTGGCCTTGGAAGCTAGGGACTGAGTATAAGTGACAGTCACCTTGATTCCTCAGAGGCTTTCCATGTGTTCCTCCCTCAGTCTGCAGTCTCGGTCCTCTTCAGGAGGAAAATCAGCACGACAGCTGTGGCTTTTAATCAGGAACTGATCCTGTACAGAAAATCTTTGTGGACAAGATCAGAGAATACAAAATTAAGTGAGAGGCGTCTGGAGGACCTGTTGACACTGGCCCAGAGTGTCAGCAAGAGCTGGAGAGGGAGCTTTTTGAGCTTAAGCAAATGTATGACAAAGCAGAGTCCCCTAACTTCACACTGAAGACCCCAAATTTAAAGACATTAAAAATCCCCAGTCCTGAAGCAATGATGGAAATTTTATTTGGTAATTTGTCCTACATTAGTTTTACAACTGATCAGAAATAAACATACATTTCACCATTGTCCATGGCTGCCAGAAGAGGAGCCTTTACCCAATCTGTACTAAAAAAACTATGCTCCAATCAAACTCTGGAAGCTCCAGTAGCAACAGCATAGGATGAGTTTGTTTCTAACTCACTATGTCACTGGTTTATAACAAAGGATATAACTTGGGAACAGTCAACTTATCTGTCAGGTGGAAGAGATACCTGGGCAAATTCTGGGGAAAGAGCACGCTGCCTCCTCACCCTGCCAGGGAAACATTCTTCCCAGTTCCCCACATGCTCACCCTCCCGGAAGCTCCCTGAAGCCCTGCTCTCCGGTATTTACAGAGGATTCATTACATGGACCTGAGTGACTAAATCACTGGCAATTGACCTCAACTCCCAGCCCCTGACCCTGCCCCCAAGTCTTTGGTGTAGGACTGGAAGTTCCAACCCTCTAATCCACGACTGCTTCTTTAGTCACTGAGCCCCAGAATTGATCACTTTTTCAGAAGGTGGTATCAAGAATGGGGAGCAGGGCCTCCCTGGTGGCGCAATGGGTTAAGTCTCAGCACTATGAAGCTATCTGCAGCCACTGCAGCATGGAGTTCGATCCCTGGCCAGGGAGCTTCCCACATGGCGCAGCAGACCTCTCCTGTCTCACCTGCTGCTCCCCTCAGCAGTGTATGTCAGTCAATCTGCCTGTTCTGCTCCCCACTCTGTCTCTGGTGAATCGTCTCATCCCCTGCTCCTCTGGCCTATACCCCAGTTCTTGTATGCATAAATAAATAAATCTTAAAAAAAAAGAGTGGAGAGTAATTATAGCAGAAGTGGGGAAGAGGGTGGGAAGTTGCCATCCACCCCGACATTTCTATGTCTGGATCACTGAACACGTGCATGTCCTGACCAAAACCTCTTTTGGAAGCAACACTGACTCCTCACCAGCTGTTCTTATATTCCGCCATGAGACCCCCTAAGTGGCTTGGCAGCTTCAGGGACAGGATCAGTCAACTCAGGGAAGACTTGCTATTCCTTAGTGCTGGATAATTAGTGGGTGAATGAAAATGAGATATCTTTCGAAATTTTCTGTAGAGTGGGACTCCCAAACAGACAAGGAAATACCCATCTACAGCGCCTGCTCTGGTGGATTCCAGAAGTCATTCTGGAAAGAGAAAAAGGGAAAGCAGGTATGGCCCCTATACCTTTTGTGTTGTGGGTGGGGAAAAGTAGCTATGGAAAATGGCCTAGACCCAGTTTGAATAGGGATGCGTGATCCTTACTAAGAAGGCCTATTTTCCTGTATTGTAATAGAAAACCAAAAAGGAAGCAAAAGGTTAAAATGATGTTTTATTAAAGTTGTATATATTTTACCAGACACAAAAAGGTTAAAAAAGCAAACCAGCACACACACACACACAGGCACACCCCAGATACCATGGGAAGGCAGGAGAGTCTATGCAAGATTCTTCTAGCATCCAGCTTGAGTTATAGAAACAGCAGCACTCTCAGCAGTGCCCCATAAGGCTGCAGAGGGGAGGGCGGGAGGGCTGACAGTCTGAGCCTCTGAAGGGACCTCCCCCAGGCCAGCAGCTCTGTCAGTGAGATTTATGAGACTCTCCCAGGGAACAGGGTTTCTAGCAGCTGTTGTTCAAGAAGCATGTCATCCAGCACATGTTAGCTGCTGCAGGGAACCTCTAAGTCCAGCTCCCATGCTGTAGCTGATGTGGGTGAACAGTTAGTGGGGCCCTGGCTCCTTCCACCGGTGAACGCATCACTCCTCAGCTTCCCAAAGTTGACTCCATTCAGCCATCAGGGGTGAGGAGAGCAAGGATGGTTGGGGGGCAGGTGTCACAGTGGACAACAGCACATCTACTCATGTTCACGCCTGACACTCAGGACGCAGGGAGGCTGTAGCCCAGCTACCTATGCGCCTGGGAAGAAGACAGAGTGCGGCCAGGAGAGGAAGTTCTCTTGTGACCACCTGCCACTTCTTTGTACTTGCACTTGCTCAGGCAAGGGCGTTGCTGCCGTAGCTGCAACTGATAACAGCAGCACCAAGAACCAGGGTGTGACTATCACCCTCTCAGGTTCAGGCTAAACATCACCCAGGTTCCTCCCTGGGAAGATAACTGTGGTCACCCACACTTTTGTCTCTGTCCAGCCCCTGCCTAACCAGGCCTCTTTTGAAATGGATCTGCTGCAACAGTTGCAAAGCCCAGCTGCTCCTTTACTCCAAGGCCAGCAGCAAGAGAATCAATTATCCCCACCCTCCACGAATCCAGTGTCTGCTGATCTGCCAGAGGATAGGATTCAAGGTCTCAGACCTGGCTCAGAAAGTTCTACTTAATCTGCACATAATCACTTGAACAACTGCCTTCTGCCCTTGGTCCCCACCTAGCAACAACAAAAACTCCACCTCAGACTTTCAAGTTTGGAAACCCTAGACCTGGGGAGATCGGCACAGGCATGTGTAATGACCTGCATTTTGCAGACGCAATGTGTGCAGGATGGTTAGGAAAGTCAAACGTGCCCACTGTCTTTTAGTCTCATCTCACTATGTGCTTCTCATGGAGATAACCTGAGGTCTCTTGGGGTCTATGGGGAAAATTCTTGAGTGACTGCATGTAGAACCCGCAGCTCATAGTTGTTCAGAGGTCACAGCATTGTTGTTGTAGGATTTATGTCCTATCACTTCAACCTCCCACTTTTCACCTACACTTTTGATAACCTTGGCAATGAACCTCATGGCTGAGTCCCTGGGAATTGGGGCTCTGGTTCCTTTGAGCACCCTGAAGGACTGCTGGGTCTCGTCTGGGCATCCATGAGGAGCTAGGCCCTGCTGGACGTGGAGTTCTGAGGCCAGCGGCCTTACTTCCAGTGAGTTCTCCTTTGGAATGTGTTTTTCAAATGCTTTGCAACAGTGCCATGCAAATGGATTAAATGATAAAATAAAAAATGTAAAACAAGATAGTTCACATTCCTCAGGGGGAAGGGGAAAGCAGGAGTATCTAGGGTGGTGAGCATTCTTAGAAAATCTTCCCCTGTCTTATCCTAGATTGAGTTCCATCAGTAAAACTCTTTGGGTCTTTGGGTTTCGGTGACTGGTGCAAAAGACCTCCTCCAATGCCTTCCTAATACACCCCAAACTGTGTGAGGACCAACCCTTTGCTTCTTGCTCACAAGATACTATCGATAACCTTCTACTACTTACATGTGTAGAATTTAGTTATGAGGCTATTACCAATCAATTTATGCAAAATTATTGAGATGTAACCAAATTGCTTTCCAAAGAACATGGTTGTTTCTCTTTTAGAGATGGCTGTTTGTAGAAATGTGATGACCAAGAGGAGGTATTGACTGAATTTAAGGACTAACAAAGAAGAATCAGCTCCCAATCCAATAAATAGTTATCAGAGGAAGGGCTCTCCACTTACTTATTTAAAAAATCTTTTGAAGTCACGCATTGTCAAATAGTAACTATCTTTATCAGCTGAGAATTAAAATCAATACCAGCAGTAGACTGCACTGGGGACTGTGATCCCCAGCCTTTGGGATGTTGAAGTCAAAAGACCTAAGTCAATGATGAAAATCGGCAAAAAAGTGACATACAGAGAGAAACCTACATCACAAGCACTATTCATTCATTCAACACGTAATTTTGAGAAGCTGATCTGTACCAGGTGGGCACAGGTAGGAGGTCTACCGCCATGAAGTAAACAGGTAACAGTACCTTCTCTCAAGAAACTTATATTCTAAGGCCTCCCCGGTGGCCTAAGGGTTAAGTCTCAGCGCTATCACCGCAAGGGACCATCTGAGTTCAATCCCAGGCCAGGGAGCTGACCCACATATGGCGGAGCAGACCTCTCCTGTCTCGCCCGCTACCCCCTTCAGCAGTGTGTTTCAGTAGATCTGCCTGTTCTGCTCCCCACTAGGTCTCTGGTGAGTCCTCTCACCCCCCACATCTCTGCCCTACACTCCAGTTCTTCTACACAAAAATAAATAAACTCACTTTAAAAAAAAGAAACATTCTAGAAGGGAGAACAGGTAACAAATAAGATAAAGTCGTAGGATAGTAAATTATATGAAAAAAATAAAACAGGATAGCATGTTAGAGAATAATGGGGGTGGGGTCTGCTTTGGTTTGGGTGGTCAGGGAAGGTCCCCCAGAGCCCGTGACAGCTCAACTGAGAATCCAGGTGAACTGAGTGAAGGAGTCAGTTGAGGAGGATGTGGGGAGGATCTTCCAGGTAGAGTAGACAGTAAGGGAGCTCAGCAGCCAGCTTGGCATAGTTACGGGACCGAGCAAGAATCTACAGAACTGGTCTCTGATGACTGAGTAGGGCAGAGTTTGAGCAAAGCTCAGTGAGGTAGGCAGGGGTTAATCACAAGGCCTTGTAAGACAGGGAAACAATGCAGACTTCTGCAAGTTTTAGCTTTTTCCTAACTGCTATGTTCAGTTTCTCTATATTCCACATATTGTAAAAGGGTGGTCCCCAGAAAAAGGGTGTGTTCCTGGTTCCCTGCCCCACCCATGGGAGGGTAGAGCTGAGCAGGAGATAAAAAGCTGGAGAAGAAGAGAGAGAGAACAGATAGAAGAAAGAAGGAAACAGGATGGGGAGCCAGAGCAGCAAAGGAGCAGAGAGACATGTGAAGAAGCTGCACTGGCCTGGACTGGTTGAAACAGATGTGGGTGAGAGTCCCGGGGGGGAGGCTAACAATGGCAACATAGACCTGGATTTTAATTTTGCTCTTTTCCTTCCAGAATAGTCTGGATGTTTCTGACCCTTTTCTATGGGTCCCTGTGGAAAGCTGTTTTATACTTGTGGCAGGCTTTCGGGCCTTGCTTTGGGCCAATCCCATCTGGGTGGACTTTTACCCACGGGGGGTTGGCTAACTTTGGATGCTGATTTAGAAACTATATTCTTTGTCTTCTCTTTCTTTTCTAGTTGTATGAAAGTTTCTTTCCACTAAAGGTCTTGTATGTTTTGTATTAATGCGACGGATAGCAGAACCTATTTAGACTGGGCAGGTTTAAGGGTTCCTGGGGTGTCCCTCTCCTTGCTCTGTAACAATATAAGTGATACCATCCAATATTTATTTTTCCTTCTGGCTTCTTTTGCTTAGCATTATCCTTCTAGCTCCATCCATGTTGCCACAAATAGCATGAGTTTATCTTCTTTATTTTTTATTTTTTTATTTTTACAATGTCTGCTTTCTTTTCTCAGGTGTAGTCCCCGTAGAATTTCCACCACCAATTCACCCATCAACCATCACCACAGTCCCTCGTGCTCTTCCCGCCCCTCCCTGAGATTATCTTTTTGATCACTGAGCTAGAAGGCCTACGATAGGGAAGAGGGAAGGAGAGGAGGCTATGGCGATGGATCATGGGGGTTACAGTGACTATACCTGAGGGAGGAAATCAAGTACTGTCCAAATATTAACTACGATGTAAGAAAATAATTAAATTTAATTAAAAATTTTTTTTTTTTTTTTTTTTTTT